>ML685880.1:1359320-1386830 GCA_007922175.1 Pelusios castaneus | reverse complement strand
CTCTAACCCTGCCTCTCTCCTTGTCCCCCCCACCCCTCTCCAGGCCTCCCTCCAGCCCCTTCCCAGCCCCCTTACCTGGCCGGAGGCTTGGAGCTGCAGGGACGGCCGGCAGAGCTGCTTCTGGTCCAGGCCGCTCCCACCCTGAGCAAGCTCTCTCTGAGCATGCTCAGGGCGGGAGATTTGAATCTCCCCAGCCTGGCCTCAGCAAGACGGGGATTCAGCTGCTGCGCGCGCAGCTGCGTCCCCGCCGTGCATATATACATCTCTCGTTTAGGTATATAGATTCCCACCTGGGGGGACCCTGACCAGTGGGGACCCAGCCATGGGGGGAAGAAATCCCCTTCCCCAAAGCAGTATTGCACAGCCCCACTTCCCACTCCCACCAGTATGCTGGGGTGAGGGCCCATTGCCCTCAGGGGCAGGGGCTGGGCTATGTGAAAATGTAAGCCCATCCCTCATGGTGTATTGCGGGGCAAAGTGTTGACACTGATGGCGAGTGGAGTGGTCACACACACATCCCTCTGGGCTTGGGCTCCCCTGACCCCATTTCTTCCCATAGTGTCCTGGACCTCAACGCCTTCGAGCGGCAGAACAAGGCTGAGGGGCTGGGCATGGTGACGGAGGAAGGAACAAGTGAGTCTGCACTGCCCCCCACTGTCACCCTGGCCGCTGCCCCCAAACATGGGCTTCAGCCATCTCAGCCCCAGCCCCACTGATCTCTGCCCCCATCCTCTTGGCCAGTGGTGCCAGGGGTGGGGAGTGCTGCAGTGGTGAGTGAGCGATCCCAGCAGCACCTGGGGCGGGGTCACTCATGATAGCGGTAGGTGCTGGGATTACAGCCGCTGGAGCCTCTGAGCTAACAGACCTGTCCCTGAGCCTCACAGGTCCCAGTTTCAATCCCCCCTAGTCTCTCAATCCCAATATGCCCTAGGGCGGGTGGGAAGTTGCCACCAGGATGCTGGTGGGGAGGACATCTCTGGGGCAACCCCGATGAGAGGGGGTGTCTAGGATGAATCCTCATGGGGGCTAACGAGAGAAGTGCCCCCCAGGGGCAGTTCTGGGAGTCCTGTGGGGGCTAATCCTGCAATGGCTGCTGGGAAGGGCTGGATCAGCCATTCTAATAAGGCCGGGCCCTTCTAGCCCGGCATCCTGTCTCTGCTGGGGGGACCCTGTGGCTCAGGGCTGATGGGGCACCAGGACCCCCTTCCTCACCGCGGCCCCTCCCCGCCCTCGGTGTGTGTTCACAGCTGCCGTGTGGTTGCGGGTTCCCCCACCCCATCCCACCCCCACCCCAGAGTGAGGCACTGCTATTAATCCAGACTGTAATAACGCCCCTGCCCCACCTGGGGCGCCTCCGACTCCACATTAATGGTGTTAATCTGGTTTTAATCATCTCCTTTTCCTTTGTGCTGTGATGTGTTGCACTCACCTCCTCTCTTCCCCCCTTCTCTTCCCCACCCCACCCTCCCCTCCCCCACCCCCATCTCACTGGCGCCCCCAGTCATCCGCCGGGAAAATGGTAAATAACCTGCTTCTCTTTTTTTGGTCTGTTTTCTAACCTGGTGGGCTTGGCCCAGCACCAAAGGCTGATCAGAACCCCCAGCCACCGCAGGGGCCCTGCCGATCCGTCGGTAGAGGGGCAGCTTTGGGCGATGAAGGAGGGAACTGGCAGTTTGTGTGTTGGGGCCATGAGGGTGGGGCAACTCTGTCTTTGTTATTGTAGGGTTGCTTGTGAGTACCAGCCTGCCTGTACTGGTGTGTTTAATGTAGGCAGCTGAGGCTGGCCTTGTCAGTTTGTTATTGTAGGGTTGCTGGAGGGGAGGATGCAGGAGTGAAGCATGCTGGTTTGTTATTGTAGGTCTCCCAAGTACTGAGCGGTGCTCGTGGGTTGTTGTGTTGCTCATGTCTGGGCTGACCAGGCTGTTGGGATGCTTGGGGGTTCATGGCTGCACATGTTCACTTGTCATCGTTGGGGATCTGTGTACTGTGGGTGTACGTTGGGTGTACAGTGGCTCGTTACTGGAGGCTCACTCCTGGCTGAGTGCACAAAGTAGCTTGGTCTCAGTTCAAGGGATTTTAATCACCAGCAGGAAACTTTGATTTCAACCATCACTTTGAAGTGGGTTTTGCATTTGTACTTTGTACTTGTTTCCCTGCTGAGGGCTCTGATCCCATTGCTGGGTGGCCATTCAGTGATGGGCAGCTGGATGGAACTTTTACACAGCTCTGGGGATGCTTCTGCTGACAGGAGAATAACCCCAGCTACACGAATTTATTTCCAGGTCTGTCACGTCACCAGCTATGGTTATTTTAGAGGAGGGAGAACGGTGCCTTTCTTGTTCACTAGATAATGGTTCAGTTTTTACAAGGGATTTGTATCAAGCGCCGTTTGGGTGGAAATGTCTGATTTGGTTACAGATGCGCAAAGCCAGCCTTGGAATGAAAGCAAATGACCTTCAAAGGGCTGAAGCCATTCCCCACAAAAGGTTTATCAGGAAGCATTTTGTATGTCTAACAAGTTGATTCATTCAGCAAGGGAAGCATCTGTAGCTAGCGAATTGTAGTGGTCTCTGTTGCCTTCATGACTGTAGAACTAGTAGATCTTGTCCTTTCCGAGACAGGGATAGGAAACAAGCTTTCCTGCTTTTCCAGCTCCCAGTCACTCTCTGAACTTTGGGTGCCCTGGCCAGGCAGCTGAATTAGTTGGCTAAAATAGCCTCTCTGCCCTGCAAAAGAGAGAGCTGCTGCCCAAAAGCTGTCTTGGCCCATCAGCAAATGCTGACTCCTGGGGCTCAGCTCAGTGACTTTCTGGGAAATGTGGCATCAAAAGTGGCTGGGCTGAATCTTCGTTTCTGTATTTGGGTGGGAATGGGTGGGAAATGTAAGCCCAGGTGATGGTTAGCAATTTCCAGGTGACTTTTAAATAGGGTTATTTAAAAAACAAAAAACAAAACCTTGAATTAAATTTAAATTAAAAAAAATCTGATTTAAATTTTTAAAAACCCTCCTAATCTGTCTGTCTGTCTGTCTTATCCACTCCATTGTGACTATTCGTTTGCTATACTAGAGTCACCAAAAGGTGCTGGTTTGTTATGGTAGGGTCTCCTGCGGGGTGGAAGGGACTGATTCATTATGGTGAGCAGATCCAGTGCGGGATTCTGGTTTATTAGGATTGGGTCTCCTGGCAGGGGCTGGTTTGTTATAGTAGGGTTTCCCATGAGGGCTGGTTTGTTATGGTGAGTGGACCCAGAAGGGGAACTTGTTTGTTACCAGAAGGTCTCCCGCAGAGGCTGGTTTGCTGTGGTGGCAGACCTAGCACGGGAGCTGCAGTAACCATCGTGCTGCGCTATGCCATGCTGTGAAATGGGTCCCATCCTTTCCCCCGTGGGGTGCGTCAGGCTTGGGGGTTCTGATCAGCCTAGTTGGGGGGGGGGGAGCGTTTCCCTGTCTCCACATGGCATGTCCTGCTGCTCAGGTCCTGCTCTGCCCACAGCAAACTCCTGGCAGCCTGGGACTGCCAGGCAAGGCCCTTCCTGATCTGTGCTGAACACTAACCGCACCCCCTCGCCCCCTACGCTGGAACCAGAGCACACTGGCGCCGTCTCCATAAGCCATGTTCCCTGCTTTCTTCAGGCCTTCGCCTGCCCCATACTCACCCCAGGGCAGGAATTCCACTGAACATCGCCATCCTGAAGCCTTGGGGCCAAGCGAGCATCATCCTCCAGCCCCAGCTGCCAGCCTGAGTCCCTGTTGCTGCCATCTCCTCCCTTGGCCCTCACCCTTCTCCCTGGGGCTGAAGGGTTGAACAAATTCCAGTGAACTGGACAGCAGACTGTAGTTACTGTGTAGTAACACTGTGCCATCTCCATGGTAACACTAGTGTCTTCATAGCCACACCGTAACAGTGATGTATCTCCATAGAACTATTTGAAGCTTTCTGGGAATGCTGTGGCATCTTTGGAGGATCAATGAGATCAAATGTTCATAGTATTGTTGTGTGTTTCTCAAAGTGATATGGCATCTCTATAGTATCTTTGTAGTAACAATGTGGTGTCCTGTAGTAACAATGAGGTAGCATCTCCATAAGAACTCTGTGGTGGTTTTGTAATAATTATATAGTGCTTTTGTAATCTGTTTGGCGTATCAATGTGGTGTCCTTGAAGTAACAATGTAAGAGTGTTTTCATGGTCTTTATAGCAGTATCTTCAGAGTACCTGTGCAGTAACAATGTAGTAACAATCCTTGCAGCATCTCTGTACTAATATTATAGTAGTAACTTTATCGTATTTTTGTGGTAACAGTGGAGTTATGACTTTGTAGTATCTGTCTGGTCACAATGTGGTAGTATCTGTGTGGTAACTATATAGTTGTTTTGCAGTGTCTCTGTTTTCATATTGTGGTGGCCTCTGGGTAGTCACAATGTGGTAGAATCTATGTGGTAACCATGTAGTTGTTTTGCAGTATCTCTGTACTAATATTGTGGTGACCTCTGAGTAGCCACAGTGTGATAGTATCTGTGTAGTAACAATGTAGTAGCATCTTTGCAGTACCTCTGTTCTAATATTGTGGTGCTATCTGTGTAGTGAGTCTGGTTAAGTGGTGATATGGGGATTGTTACTGTCGTACACACAAGTGTCTCTTCAAAGAGTACAGCAGCAGACACAATCAGGGGCCCTACCCACTATGCTAGGTCTGGACGAGACAACCTTTGATGACCTCTTCTTGCCCCCTGCCCTGCCCCTTCAGCACCATGATCCCCAGTGATCAGGGGAAAGGAAGCAAAAGTGGGGAGTGGATAGATGGGGCGAACCCCAGCTGTGAAAGGATGGAGGTGACTTCAAGACCATCAGAAAAGAGGCTGGTCATTAACGCCATGCAGGATGTCTGAATTCATCCAGGGACCAGATGCAGCAGCCTGTGCTCCCAGCAGGGTTCATAGCGCCCAGTGCTGCACTATGGCTGGTGTGACTGACTCCGCCCACTGCCCCAATCCTATTAATGGGCCAGGAGTCAGACTCAGCTGGGCCAGATGAGAGAGGAGATGTCACTGTGGCCTGGTCTACACTTGCCAACATTTTTGGCACCAGTCGAAGGGTGATACAGAAGCTATGTAAAATAACTTTCGCATATCTCCCTTTGACTTTCTAACACTCACTTGCCTCCATGTCTCTGCGCTGAGTTGAAGGGAAATGCTGTCCCTTTGATTCAGCGTTACTCTTCTTGAGGGGGTAGCCTTACGGAGTTGAATTCTGGATCAACTGAGCGGGTCTTCAGTGACTGCTCAATCGAACCGGAAAGATCAAACTGCTGATGGCAAATTTGCTGCTGTCAGTATAGACTTGGCCTCAGACATTGCCCCAGAATTAATCCTATATCACTCTGACTCGACTCCTATGGTTCTGTGTTACTAGTTACTACTACTCCTATGTTGCTCGGACTTTGTTCCTACGTTACTTAGACATTACTACTGAGACTACTCCTGCGTTATTCCATCATTACCCTAATGTTACTCTTCCTCTGACTTTACTCCTACATTACTCTGACTTTACTCCTGCAAAACTCCCACCTGTCTTCAGTGGGCCATTGCCTGAGTTTAGATGTCAGGATTTGGCCCCAATAGATTTTTAAAATAAATAAGAAACGGCTCCCCAGTAAACTGGCCAGTTAGATCTCCCAGTACCCTCTCCTCCTCCCTGTGACTTCTCTGTATCCCCCCAACCCTCCACTGTGCTAGGCAGGCAGACACCCCTCAAGGACCAGCTTCGTTGGTGCCGAGGTGTTGCGTAGTGATGATACTGTTTTCCAGCTGTAAAAAGAAACGATATCCTGCCTGCCCCATCCGCCACAGGCAACAGCTCGGAGGAGCCGCCTCAGGCTCTAATGAGATGCTTGGTGCCTGAACCTACTAACCTGAGCTAAATCCTGCAGGCCTCGCTCGGGCTCAGCTCCCATGCAAACCAGTGGGCCAGATCCTGAGCTCCTGACTCAGGGGTTACTCTCTTGGTACCCATTCCCCATTCGGGGTTACTCACTCGTTACTCAGAGTGGAGGTTACTCTCTCCTTACTCAGGGGTTACTCCTGGGTTACTTACTCCTTTCTTAGAGTGGGGGTTACTCCTGCCTTACTTGGGGTGGGGGTTAATCCCTCTTGAAGACCTCAGAGAACTAAGCCCCGAGCAAGGCCTCCGGGGTGATGCCCCTGTGTGCTGTGTATCAGAGTGTGGGCTGCCCGGCCGCCACTGGCCCCTCTCCCCCCGTGTGTGCTAACCCTGCTGACCCCTCGCCCTTTGCCCCCAGCGTATCCTAACCCTGCTGGCCCCTTGCCCGGCCCCCCGCCTGGTTGCTGCTGCTAACTTGGCCAGTTCTGTCTCCCCCCGCCCTGCTCTAGGAGAGAAGGTGATGGCGGACGACGAGTTCACGCAGGATCTCTTCCGCCTCCTGCAGCTGCTCTGCGAGGGCCACAACAACGGTACGGCTGGGGGTGCCCAGAGAGTGAGCTGGGGGCTGGGTGTGTGACTGTGGGGAGCTGGGCACTCCGGGTGGTGGGGGAGGATGTGGGGGGTATGTGGGTTGATGGGCGCTGGGGTGGGGGGCGCTGTCCAAGGGGGTGAATGCAGCAGGTGGTCGAAAGTGAGTCTGACGTGTGACGAAGCCAGTGTGGGTGGGGAACCAAGCCCGTGGGCGCCACCGGGACAGCCCCTCCTGCCCATCTATCTCTCTTGCACCGAGGAGTCTGTGCTTGGCGTGGGAGCCAACCCTGCATTTTCCCCCTCAGATTTCCAGAACTACCTGCGTACACAGACAGGCAATACGACCACCATCAACATCATCATTTGCACTGTGGACTATCTACTGAGGCTGCAGGTTAGTGCCCCCCAGAACCCACACCCCAGCAGGCTCTGGCTCCCCCAGTGGTCATAGGCCCCCATGACCCTCTGCCAGCAGGCATGGACCCCAGAACCCTTCCCCCAGTGGTGGACCCAGTCCCCCAGAGATACCCCCCTCCAGCAGGTACAGGCCCCTAGAGCCCCTGCCCCAGCACACAGGCCCCCCCGCCTTGCACCCACTCCTGGCACAGAGCACTCTGGACGGGGGGCCGGGGACCTGCACAGCTGTTGACTCTGTATCTGGGGGGAGAGGGGAGCCCAGAATCAGCACGACCCCTCCCTCCCCGCACCCCAGGAGTCCATCAGTGATTTCTACTGGTACTACTCGGGCAAGGACGTCATCGATGAGCAAGGCAAGCGCAACTTCTCCAAGGCCATGGCCGTCGCCAAACAGGTCTTCAACAGCCTGACCGAGTACATCCAGGTACGGCCCCAGCATGGCTCACGGTACAGACAGGTACGGTGCCCTGGCACAACCCCCCTACGACCAAGTATGGCCCCTGGTACAGCTGGGTACAGCCCCCGGTGCTGACCCTGCTATCCTCACCCCACCCTCTCCCATTTACTGCAACAGCAAGGAAGTAAATAGATGCGGCTGTGACCCCAGGGGTGGGGGTGAACCTTAGAAAACCAGCCCCATGCCCCACCCCAGAAATGGCTGCATCGCTCCACCAGGTGAGGGAAGAATCCCTGGATAACCAGCCCCCCCCCCCCCCCAAGGTCCAGGTCTCTGCACCAGGCTCGGATCCCTGTGGGCAGTTGGAAGATGGGCTTTGGGCTCTGTGGCTGGCAGGCGACATGCTGGCTACTGCAGCTGTTGATTCCGGGCTGTGCCTGTGGCCGTGCCCGTCTGTCTCTCGCAGGGCCCATGCACCGGGAACCAGCAGAGCCTGGCACACAGCAGGCTGTGGGACGCCGTGGTCGGCTTCCTCCACGTCTTTGCCCACATGATGATGAAGCTGGCCCAGGTAACTGCAGCTGCTTTGCCAGCAGCGGGTGCAGTCGGGTGGGGGTGCGGAGGGGGGCAGCTGTCTCCCCCACAAGGGGGTCGCCCATCTCCTTGGTGCTTGCTGGGCTCTGTGACTGGCAGCGGCGTGGGACTGAGGTGAAAGGAAGGTGGGAGACACCTTGAGCTGCCAGCCATCGCATCTCCGAGGCCCTCGGTAGCCAACTGCTCCAGGTGAATTTCCCACATCTCCAGGCTGGTCCCGGCCACCTCTAAGGACGGACCCGATGGCCAGGCTGCTCTGCGAGCATTCATGTCTAGTGAGTGCCTTGTCTGCTGGGGCTGGATTCCCCCACGTGGGCTTGAACTAGAGCTGCCCCCCCCCCCGGCCATGGTTTCTGATCCAAAGCTGCCCTCCCACCAGCACCAGTTCTGATTCGGGACCGCCTCCTGCCAGATCTGATTGAGGGCCACTTCCCCTCCCCACTGGCTCTGGTCTGCCCTGCTGATTCCAATCAGCTCAGAGGGGAGGAGAATGGAGCCTGGAGAGAGGGGTTTAGAGTCCCACCTCAGTGCCCCCTCCCCCAATAGATTTCAGGGTTGCTGTGTTGGGGGGCTAGGGGTGAGTGATTTTGACCTCTTTAATTGCAGCACTAACCCAGAACGCTCTGTGCCCTGCCTAGCCCACCCCAATCCATGGCCTCCCCCTGCCTCCATCCATGGCCTCCCCCTCCCATCCTGATCCGTGGCCTCCCCTGCCTCCTCCTGATCCGTGGCAGTAGCTTTGGGTGTTCTCTGACTGACCCATTTTTGTATTTCCCTGTCTCACCTTCCTTTATGCGCCGTCCCCGCTCAGTGCCCTGGACCCCCAGCAGAACAGACCCACCTTGCTGCCCTCACTCCCACTCCAGGCTGGGACGCGGCCCTCTTGGCTTCCCCATGCAGCACTGATGGGGAGCAGCCAACGCAGTCAGGGCGTGGGGTGCAAGACTGGCCCCCCAGATGCCTATTCAGCAGATGGCAAAAGGAGGCCCCAGGCCTGGTACCTGCTATGGGGTAAAGTGACAATAAAGGAGGGGAGGGAGGAAAGGTCCAGGTTCGAGGGCGTGGGAGCAAGCAGGACCCTTGTCCGTCTGTCCACTCAGCCCTTCATCCATTCATCCAATCCTATCCTTTCCTATCCATTCACCGATCCCTTCATCGCTCGCTCTGTTCTCCCAACTCTCCCTTTGCCCTCCATCCATCTACTCACCACCTCTCCTTCCTTCCTTCCTGCTTGTCCCCAAGTCCATGATTCTGGAATCCCTGCCTCAGTGAAAATTGGGTCGTGTATAATTTGGAGTGGTGCACTCCAGTGGTTAGAGCAGGAACTGGCAACCAGGATGCCTGGGTTCTGTCCTAGCTCTGGGAGGGAAATGGGGTCCAGGGGTTAGCGTAGAGGGGCCAGGACTCCTGGTGTAAATGTGTCCGTGCTCCACACTCTCCTTTGCTGTGTCCTTTCCTCGTTGCCCTGTAGAATCCATTAGTTCTTGTTCCTCCCAGCTCAGGGGCTGTGGAGTGGGGCTACCCCCCCACCAGCCAGGTGATAAAGGAAGGGGCCAGATGGTGGCCGGCACAATACAAAAATGCTCTTAAAAATGTTGCTGAATAACATTTTTATTCTGATGTGTGACAGATGAGCCAGCTGGCCGGACTCCGAAACGGCGTAAGAACCTGTGTGTGGCACGTCCCATCTCATGCTGCCCGGCCTGGCTGCTCCCCTCTCCTCCGCTCTGTCTCCCTTGCTCCTCCCTGCTTTCTCCTGGCCTTCCTTCTTTCTTTTTCTCCCTCCGCTTCCCGCTTCTTTCTGTCCCTGTTTTCCCCGTCCGTCCGTCTTTCTTTCTTTCTTTCTTTCCACCCAGGCCAGACCAAACTAACAGCCCCAACCCACTGCCACAGGCAGCCCCTGCTTTGATACTACACCTGAAGCTGCCCCTGCCTCTCTAGGCCTGATCCCCTGTACTACCCTACCCAGGTGCCCCCTCTAGAGTGGGATCTGAGCCCTGGAGGGGGCAGGGTTATTCGTCCCTGATCTAAGGCGAGGTGAGTGGCCCAAGAGGAATGTCCCCTGGCCACGCCCCTGCCATGGTGGCCACACGGCTGCAGCATAGGAGCTAGCTGTGGATTCCCCTGCCTGGGAGCTAGGTGCCGCCTTTCCTGGGCCTGGGCGGGGCCAGAGTTGCATGTGTACCCGTGATCACCCTAGTAATTAACCCCACTGGCTGCGTGTTGGAAGAGTTGGGCCATGAGTGATTGTGGTATAAGGGACCCTGCCTCTCCTCCCCACCATGCACAGACAGACACTGGTGGGGGCAGATGTTTAGAGCTCCTCCCTAGTGGGGTCTGTGCCCCCCCACCAAAGAGTGCAGTGGGTTGGTCTGGCCTGGGTCCCCCCTTTGGGGTGTGCAGCAGCTGGCACATCTCGCACCCCCAGTGTAACAAACTCCCCCGAGCCTCTCGGGCCATCCCAGCCCCCCAGCGTCATGTGGGGTGGGGCGAGCAGGTGGGCGCCGCGCTTGGCGGGTGCTTCTGTCTGCTTTGAGCACTGTGTGGGAAGGTCTGGGGCAGCAGCAGAGATCTCCAGGAGTCCTCAGCGGCTCCCGGGCTTAGACCCCCCTCCCAGCACACTGGGGAAAAAAGGCCCTGAGCCCATAGGGGGATGGGGACGCCGTAAGCATGTCACCAAGTGTTTACGGCCAGCACACACGTGCATACACCATCGCACCATGTGCACGCACAGTCCCACCGGTAAATGTGTGCAAACATAGAACATGATTCCACAGGGACACGCCTCACACAGGCCTCTGATGTTTGCACAAGAGCATTCACATGTGCACATGTGAGCTCTCATGCATGCATGGAATCGCACATGCATATATGCACAAGAGCTTGTGCACATGCATGAGATCACACATTCAAGAGCTTGATCCCACATATGCACACAGTCACGTGCATGAGATTGCCTGGCTGAGGTCACATGAAATTTTGCACACATGTGAGATCACGGGTACGAGGGCTTGAGAACACTTTCCCCCCAGGGGCCAAAGTGGGGTGATCTTCCCCCCATCTATGCTCTAGTTTGTGCTGGGGGGGGGGGGGCAGATCCCCAGACCCCATCTTGGTTCTCCACTAGAACATGCTGTGGGGTTGGGGGGCTGGGAACACGCTGCACGGGCCTGTGGGGGTTAGGGGGTGATTTTCTGCACCCAAACTCTCTCTTTGTTGTGCTGCCCGTGAGGACCATTTCCAGAGCAGGCTGTATCCTGAGGTAAGAGGGGGAGAGGTGTGCCCCCCCCACATGCTCTCTGCACAGCCCCAGTTTGGGGGGTGCACAGTTCCCACCACAGCCCATTGCTGTCCCTGCTCCAAGGCCCAGCCCACAGGGGTGGGTGCAGGGCAGGGGGGATAGAGGGGAGCTGATGGGGTGTCTGTGTCTGCAGCGCAGGGCCCTGGGGAATGGGCCATAGGGGTGACCCTGCTTGAGACAGGAGTGGGTGGTGGGTCCCCCCCAGTGTGCGGTGCCATCCAGACTGGTGTGCAAGGCCACAGTCCTGGCTGGCGAAGAGCAAGGCAGCTCCGGCTGATACCGGTTGGGGTTGGCCCGTCCACCTGGACGCGTTGTAGCAGCCGGGGGTTCGGCCAAGTGGACGTTCCTGGCCTGGCCAGCAGGCGGTTGAGCAGCCCTTGCCACACTCAAGGTTGTGGGCACACGAAACCACGGGCCTGAGATAATGCCCAGGGCTGCAGGCACAGACGCTGGCTCTCGGTGCCCAGGCTGGACTGGGGGAATTGACTGGGGTCTAAGTTGGGGGTGGACCCAGCCTGGGGGGTAGATGGGGGCTGCCCCCTTGTTTGGAATAGCAAGGGTGAAGGCCACTCCCTGGTCTCCCCTTGGCCCATAGTGCAGAGGGGCCAGGCCCCAATCCTTCACAGGCAGCTTCCAGCCAGAGGCACTGACGGGGGAAAGGGGGCACGCAAGGACAGGGGCTGGCCGTGTGAGGGCAGCAGCTGTGCTTATGGGCAGGGGAACCATGTAGGCCCTGGATGGTGTCTCACCTGTCTCATGGCCCCCCCCTCACCGTGTGTCTCCCCAGGACTCCAGCCAGATCGGGTTACTGAAGGAGCTGCTGGACCTGCAGAAGGACATGGTGGTGATGCTGCTGTCTCTGCTGGAGGGTGAGGCCACTGGGCAGGGCCGGAGATCGCTCAGCCGAGCACGTGGCTGTGCCCCTCCTTGGGCGGGGAATCCCAGCCCGTGGCACATGTGGACGTGGCTCAAGGCACCACATCCCCCCCATTTGTCCTGGTCCCCTCCTACCCCATCTGTCTATCCCCAGGCGTATCTGTCTTTCCATCCCCCAGGTATACCCCGCTGTCTTGTCAGTCTCGTACTCCTCTGTCTGTCCATCTCCGTGTCCTGTCTGGCCAGCCTCACGCACATCCATCTGTGCAGCCATCTGTAATCTTCTGTCAGTCCATCCTTCTGTCTATCCATTTGTCCATCTATCTCTCCCCATGCCTCTGTCCATTTGTCCCCTTCATGTCCATCCGTCCGTCTAACCGCCTCTCCTGCACCGGACCAGGGAATGTGGTGAATGGCACCATTGCCCGGCAGATGGTGGACATGCTGGTAGAGTCATCAAGCAACGTGGAGATGATCCTCAAGTTCTTCGACATGTTCCTGAAACTGAAGGACATTGTGGCGTCGGATGCCTTCCTGGACTACATCACGGACCCACGGGGACTCATCTCTAAGAAGGATTTCCAGAAGGCCATGGACAGCCAGAAGCAGTACACACCCTCCGAAATCCAATTCCTGCTCTCCTGCTCCGAGGCCGACGAGAATGAGATGATTGACTACGAGGAGTTCGCCAGCCGCTTCCAGGAGCCAGCCAAGGACATCGGCTTCAACCTGGCCGTGCTGCTCACCAACCTGTCAGAGCACGTGCCCCACGACAGCCGGCTCAAGACCTTCCTGGAGCTGGCCGAGAGCATCCTCAACTACTTCCGGCCCTACCTGGGCCGCATCGAGATCATGGGCGCCAGCAAGCGCATAGAGCGCATCTACTTTGAGATCAGTGAAACCAACAAGGCGCAGTGGGAAATGCCCCAGGTCAAAGAGTCCAAGCGGCAATTCATCTTTGATGTGGTCAACGAGGGTGGCGAGTCGGAGAAAATGGAGCTCTTTGTCAACTTCTGCGAGGACACCATCTTTGAGATGCAGATCGCCTCACAAATCTCAGAGGAGGAGGGAGGCAAAGAGGAGGAAGAGGAGGAGGAAGGCGAGGGTGGGGAGGGGGCTGAGGCAGAGAAGGTGGGTGGGGCTCCCTCGGAGGCGGCGTCGGCCTTCGGGGAGTTCCTGGAAGGGGTGCTGGCTGTGCTCCGCATGTTCACCTACCGCAACCTGCGCCGCCAGATCCGTCGGCTGAAGAAGATGACAGTGAAGGAGATGGCGGTGGGCGTGAGCACTTTCTTGGGCACCGGCCTCCTAGGCATGTTGCTCTTCTTCTCCAGCCTCCTCAAGGGCGCCTGCCTGCTCCTGTGGGGCGCCCTCTTCGGCGGTGGCCTGGTGGAAGGGGCCAAACGCATGACAGTGACAGAGCTGCTGGCCAGCATGCCTGACCCCACGCAAGACGAGGTGCACGGTGATCTGGGACCAGCCGAGGAACGGGAGGAGGCGGCTGAGGATGGGGAAGCAGCTGAGGATGGGGTGGCCGGCAAGGAAGAAGCCCCGGACCAGGCGGGGGAGGTCTTTGGGCTGGAGATGAAGAAGGAGGTCGGGCATTACCGGCTGGCCGCCCCTGACGCCCCTGGAGGTCTGGGAGACATGGGGGACACCACACCGGCAGAACCACCCACCCCTGAGGGGACACCCATCCTCAAGAGGAAACTGGGGGTATGTTGGCAGTTGAGGCAGGGCGGGGGTAGAGCAGCCAAGATGCCTAGGGTTCTGGCTCTGGGGTCATGGGGGAGGATCTAGTGGGGAGTGGGGCCAGGAGCTAGGAATCCTGGGTTCTATCCCATCTCTAGGAGGGGAGTGGGGTGTAGTGGTTAGAGCAGGGGGTGGGGCGCTGTGAGCCAGGATTTCTGGATACGATCCCATTGTGCGCTGTAAGAGACAAGATCCCAGCATGGCCAGGCCAGCACTTCAGCCAGGTGGGACGTCTCCTGTCCCAGGAAGGCAGAGAGGGGGTAATCCCCCATACCTCTGTCTGGGGTCTCTGATGTGGGGTCTGTGGGTTGGTCCCCAGGTGGACGGAGAGGAGGTCCAGCCGGAACCGGAGAAGATCGAGGAGCCACCCGTGGAGGCTGAGAAGGCTGAGTGAGTGGGGCTGGGTCCGCAGTGGAGGGGGACAGTGGCAGAGGGCGCATCCCTGTGGGGGGGGGAATCTCTCAAGGGGGCTACTTAGGTCACTACACATGGGTCTGAGCTGCAGGTCCCCCTGGGATCAACTCCCCCATAGCCCTCCAGCAGCCCCAGCCTGGGCATTGGCAGGACCAGCCTGCCCCCATCTCTGCTCCTGGGAGGGGATCTCTCCCCAGAGCTACCAAGGCAGGGGGCAGTTTGGTGCCCAATTGGGGTGGGGGAAGGGGCTGGGCAGGGGGAGTGGTTGCATATGGGAGCTGGGAGAGGTTGGGGCAGAGGATAGTGTGGGGCCACACATCTCTTCATGCCCACTGAGTCCCATCCCCCCCCCAGCACGGAAAATGGGGAGAAGGAAGGGCCGGAGGAGCCGGTGACCGAGGCCCCAGCTAAGCAGCGAAGGAAATCGGCTGCCCCACGGGAGCGCCGTGAGGAGCCCACAGACGGCACCTTGGAGTTCTGGGCTGAGCTGGAGATCCAGAGGGTCAAGTTCCTGGTACCGTGGGACTGTGGCAAGGGGGAGCAGACTGTGGGGCTAGGGGAACCAACCCACGGGATGGGGAGTAGGGGAGGGCCAAGGGAGCTGGCCATCCTGCCCTTCGGCCTGTCTGGCTGTCATCTGATTGTGATCCGCAATGAAACAAGTGGCTGGGCAAGTGAGTGGGACCCCACAGAGGTGTGGGGGGCAGAGGGGTGGGAGGAGAGGCTCTGGTGGCCCCCTCAGCACCTGCCATGCCGGCACTGACCCGCTCCGTCCTTCCAGAACTACCTGTCCCGCAACTTCTACAACCTGCGCTTCCTGGCCCTCTTCCTGGCCTTCGCCATCAATTTCATCTTGCTCTTCTACAAGGTGCGGGGCCAGCCTGGCTTGGGGAGGGTCAAGGAGTCAGAGCTGGGGGGAGGGCTGGGAGCCAGGACTCCTGGGTTCTCAGCCCAAATCTGGGAGGAGAGTGGGATCTGGTGGTTAGAGCGGGGGGCTGGAAGCCTGGACTCTCGGGTCTGTGGTGGGGGGTGCAGGTGCCCTCGACCTGGCCCCACACTGTGCCTGTCACACAGGTGTCGGATTCCCCGCCTGGCGAGGAGGAGCTGGAGGGCTCTGGCTTGGCAGAGGTGCTGGACGAGGGCTCAGGCTTTGGGGCCAGCGGTGAAGGAGCCGGAGAGGACGAGGACGAGGCCAGCGTAGTCTATTACTTCCTGGAGGAGAGCACAGGCTATATGCAGCCCACGCTGCATTTCTTGTCCATCACCCACACGCTCGTGGCCTTCCTCTGCATCATCGGCTACAACTGCCTCAAGGTGAGCCCAGGCCACACCCATCTTTCTACAGGGCCACGCCCACCTGCCACAAAGCCATGCTCACCTGCCCACGTGCCATAGGACCACACCCACCTGCTGCAGGATCACACCCACCTGTCATAGGGCCTGTCCCAAATGCAGGGTCACATTCACCTGCAGCAGGGCCTGCCCCCAGATGCAGGCCATGCCCACCTGCTGGAAGGTCACGCCCACTTTCTGCAAGGCCACACCCCTGCAAATCTGCCTGCCGTACTCTAGTGCTGCAGGGACACACCCACTACCCCATGGGGCCACGCTCACCAAAGCCTATGGGGCTGGGCCTTGCTGCCCATTATGGCTTCCTGCAGGGCCATGAGGGAACCATGCTTCCTTCCCACTACAGCCTTTTGGGGGACACCCCAATCCAGGTGTGGTGAGGCTGAGGGGCCAGAGCGTGTCCCCACCTTGGCCGGGAGCCCACTGGAAACTCCTCACCTCTACCCCCCACCCAACCTCTGCCATCCCGACAGGTCCCACTGGTGATCTTCAAGAGGGAGAAGGAGCTGGCTCGTAAACTGGAGTTCGATGGCCTCTACATCACCGACCAGCCTGAGGACGATGACATCAAGGGCCAGTGGGACCGGCTGGTGCTGAACACACCGTACGTAGAGGGCCAGGGGTGGGGGAGTCTCTGGATGAGGGGTGGGGACCTGGAGCCACTGGCATGGGCACAGCCTCCCACCCCCCACCTCAGTGCCCAGCCCCAGGGGAATGGCATCTGTGAGCACCTCCCTTGGCCCCAGCTTCACTGCTGATGGGGATGGCGGGGCAGATGCCGTCTGGTCCCCCTCCACCAGTGTCTCCCTACCTGGCCCTTGGGCAGCTTGAGCCATGGGGGAGTGTCATTGCAGGTGTTTTTCCTACCCTTGCAGCCCCCCCAGACCTGCCAAGGGAGCAAAACCCAACCCCCATGCGCAGGGGCTCCCTGCTCTACCCCCTCCCCGATCCCCCTGACTCTGCTTCTCGCTGTCCCCTGCAGGTCCTTCCCCAGCAACTACTGGGATAAATTCGTCAAGAGGAAGGTGAGTCCCTTGCTGAGCTGGGAAGGGGGCACGGGCCTTTCTCCTGCGGGTTGTGCCCCAATCTTGCGGCAGGAGGATAGAGCATTGGCTGGCTGAGGGTGGACAAGGGGGCAAGGAATGGGGCACAGGGCCTTTCCTCTAAGGCACTGGCCCCATTCCAGACCCCATGCAGGGCACTGGCTGGTTTGGGGGGGAGGAATGGGGCACTGGGTGGCTCAAGGATGGGATCCAGGCCGTTCCCCCTGTGCATTTGCCCTGGGGTTCTCTCTGCTCTCCCTGTCCCCTCCCAGGTGCTGGAGAAATATGGCGACATCTACGGACGGGAGCGGATCGCAGAGTTGCTGGGTATGGACCTAGCCAGCCTGGAGATCAGTGCCCAGTGCGAGAGGAAACCTCAGCCTGACAAGTCCTTCCTGACGTGGTGAGAGGGCTGGGGGGCTGAGGGAGTGCAGCAGATGGTGTCTGGATGGAGGGCAGGAGGTGGGGGCATGACCTGGCCCATCTCACTCTTCCTCTCCCGCAGGATCACATCCATTGACCTCAAGTACCAGATCTGGAAGTTCGGAGTCATCTTCACTGATAACGTGAGTGCTGGGCCTGGGCGGGGAAGCAGGGCAGGGGGTGGCAGTGGGGTGGCAGGGGCAGAGTGGGTCTGTACTGTGTTGTATCAGACCCAGCCCCCAGTCTGAGATGGGAGGCAGGAGGCTGCGGGGAGGGGGTGGGACTGAGGGGAGAGAGGTGGCAGAGTGGAGGTGGCTGGGATCAGATGCCGGCAGAAGGGCAACTCAGCCATGCCCCTGTGCCATGTCCCATCCGGGATGGGGGGAATCCCTTCTCTGATCTCAGGAGGGCTGGGGGACCGTGTACAGCTCTTCCCAGCCCAGCCCTCTCCCCTCACCTGCAGTCCTTCCTCTACCTGGCCTGGTACATGGTCATGTCCCTCCTGGGCCACTACAACAACTTCTTCTTCGCCTGCCATCTGCTGGACATTGCCATGGGCGTCAAGACCCTGCGCACCATCCTCTCCTCCGTCACCCACAACGGCAAGCAGGTGGGGCCAGGGACTGGGGGGTGAGCAGGGAGTCGGGGGGGAGGGTAGCCTTGGACTGAGTGAGGGGCACTCACCGTGTGCAGGGCTCAACTAGGTCCTGCCCAGCGGTACGAGCTGTCTGTGCCCCGAGCCGGCCGTGGCAGGGGAGTACATGGGGGTGGCTGCCCAGTGCTAGCATGAGCCATCTACCTATGTCCCTAGCTGGCGATTGCAGGGAGGACATGGGGCAACATGGGGGCTGCCCAGCCCAGTACAAGTCGTCCATGTGTGCCTGCAGCTGGTGATGGCGGGGGGGCGTGCGGGGCGACTGCCGGTCAGTGGTATGAGCCATCCATGAATATGCCCAGACGAGGGGGGGCACAGGAGCTGCCCTGTGCCAATATGAGCCATCAGTGTGTGCCTGCAGCTGGCAATAGAATGGGGGACTTGGAATGGGGAGGGGGGGCTGCCGGTGCCGGTCCGAGCCGTCTATGCCTGCCCGCAGCTAGCGATGACGGTGGGACTGCTGGCCGTGGTCGTTTACCTCTACACGGTGGTGGCCTTCAACTTCTTCCGCAAGTTCTACAACAAGAGCGAGGACGAGGATGAGCCGGACATGAAGTGTGATGACATGATGACAGTGAGTGGGGGGCAGCCCCATGGGGTATAGTGCCAGTCCTGGGCAGGAGGATGGGAACCTGGCCTTGTCCTGCCTGTGAATGTGGCTGAGGAAGGGGCACAGAGCTGCCCGTCCTGCAGGAGGGACCCACCACCCTGGCAGTAGGGCCAGGGCCCCATCAACACAGGGGCTATAGGGCTGCAGCCCCAGCCTGAAGGGGGACCCCGTACTGCAACCCCTAAATCTCCTGCTGACCTGGCCCCGTGGGGCTGGGGCGTTGGTTCTGGGTGGGCAGACTCTGGAGTCAGCAGCCACAGCAGTCCACAACACTCCCATCCTGCCCCTGGGGGCCGGCTACTCTGCCCTGGGGGGCAGGGCAGATCTGCATGGGTCCACTGTGCTCCGGGGTGGGGCTGCCCCTCACACCGGCACAGCCCGCTCTCCCCACAGGCCTCCATGGTGGGGGGGGCCAGAGCCCCAGGCAGGGGCTCACAGTGGAGGGGCTGGGGCCCTAAGTTGGGGGACCCATGATGGGGGGGTCAGTGCCCCAAGCTGGAGCCCCACAAAAATGGGCCACCTGGGGCCACCTTCATCCAGCTCTGAGTAGGGCAGGGCTGTGGCAAGGCATGGGGCTTACTTTGGGGCAGCTACGGACAGAGACAGACCCGAGGCTTGCCCCAGCCCCTTGTGGATGATGGGTCCCCCAGACCATGACCCCCAGCTGGAGCTAGCCAGGTCCCATTTGGCATTCAGCCTCCCCAGCCCCTTACCCCCATGTCTTCCCCCCCCCCAGTGCTACCTCTTCCACATGTACGTGGGGGTGCGGGCAGGCGGGGGCATCGGGGATGAGATCGAGGACCCGGCCGGTGATGAGTACGAGCTTTACCGCGTGGTCTTCGACATCACCTTTTTCTTCTTCGTCATCGTCATCCTGTTGGCCATCATCCAGGGTGAGTGGACACCAGGGGGGTGGGGCACAGAGTGGGACATAGGTTGCTGGGAGTGCTGGGGTGGGGGTTCCTGGAGGAGGGGGATGCTAGGCTTTGGGGATAACCCATCACTTTCAGGTCTGTCAGGGAGGAGGGGATAAGCAGGTGGTCGCTGGGTGCTGCCCCCCAGTTGACACAGAGGGGTCCCCCACATCTCCCTTTGCCCAGGTCTGATCATCGACGCCTTCGGGGAGCTGCGTGACCAGCAGGAACAGGTGAAGGAGGACATGGAGGTGAGTGACCCCCCCCAGAAGTCCCTGCCCCCCATATGACACACCCATCCTCCAGGTGTGACACACCCCATCCCATCGTTGGGCTGCCACACCCCACCCTGTCCCCGGAGAGGCACCAACCAACCCCTCTGTGAACCGCCCCACCCCACCCCACCCCACACATGCAGTGGGGCTGTGGGCACCGACATCTCAGCTCCCTAGCAGGTTCCCTGCCTGAAGCAGGTGCTGAGTGCCCCAGGCTGGCCAGCCAATCCCAGCCCACCCCCAGGGGAGAGCCAGGACTCCTGGGTTCTAATCCCTGTCCCTTCCTCTCCCACCCCCCAGACCAAGTGCTTCATCTGCGGCATCGGCAGCGACTATTTCGACACGACGCCGCACGGGTTCGAGAGCCACACGCTGGAGGAGCACAACCTGGCCAACTACATGTGAGTAGGAGGGGGGTCAGGGGCAGCCATGGGGGCGGGGCTGGGGGCGGGGCCAAGCACCTGGGTGTGACAAGGGGTGTGCCCAGTGTACAGGGGTGGGGCCATCTCCATGGAAGGAGCCTCCCACCAGCTGGAGACACTAACCCCTTCCTGGCCCAGCCCCTGTCCGTGTGTGACACTCCTGGGGTAATGGTGCATGTGTCCGTCAGCCCTGAGCTCCTGGGGTCTGACCCCTTCCTTCACTCCATAGGTTCTTCCTGATGTATCTCATCAACAAGGATGAGACGGAGCACACGGGCCAGGTGAGACACACCCCACCAGGCACCTGGGGGTACTGGGCTCTGGGTCTGATGTGGGGTGGGAGGAAATCTGGGGCTGGGGGGCTCATGGGTCTCACCCAGAAGGGTGGGGGATACTGAGCTGGAGGGCCTGTGGGCCATGGGGTCTGACTTGGGGGCACAGGATACCAGGCTAACAGGCCTGTGAGGCTGACCTAAGCTCTGCCCCTTGTAGCGATTGGGGTCCACCTGAGGGGACTGGCCTCCGCCTTGGGGAGTCCATCCCCCCTTCAGCTGCCACCAGTTCCCTAATCCGCCCCCTCCCCCCCAACTCCCACAGGAGTCCTACGTCTGGAAGATGTACCAGGAACGCTGCTGGGATTTCTTCCCCGCCGGTGACTGCTTCCGCAAGCAATATGAAGACCAGCTGGGCTAGACCTGGCTCTGCCCCCTGGGGGGCCAAGATCCAGGGGGGCTGTTAGCCTGGACTTGGAGTGGTATCGCTGTGGCGCCAGAAACTGAACCTACCTGTAGGAGGGGGCAATGTGTGGGGCAAAAGCTGCAGCAAGGGTTGGGCAGATGCTGCTTCCCCTTCTGCCCACCTCGGCCCCCCTCCCCCAAATTTGCTGCCCATAGGGGTTCCTGGGGGGGCCCCCAATTGCAAGTGCCTTTTTATAGCTACCCCCCAGGGCTGGGGGGGCTCTGTCACTCATGCCCAGCAGCTCTGCCCATAAGCAAGGGCTCCAGGACTGAGTCGGAGAGTGTGGGGTGGGAGGCTCAGGCCTGCCTTAGGCCATCCTACTCCTGCACCCCCGGGCTGGTGCTGCCCCGGTGCAAGGGGGCTGTGCACAGAAACCTTGGCCCCAAATGTGGGGGGGCAGAGCTAGAGCCTGCAGGGGACAGCACTGAACCCTCGGATCAATAAACTGTAGGTGATTGATTAATTTGCTGCACCCGCCGCGCCCATCTCCTTCCTGTGTCCACCTGCGCTGTGCCAGCTCCCAGATGCCTGAGTTCCATCGCTGCAGAGGGGGGTGGGAGCCTGGATGTCTGGGCTCTGGTTCTGCTGTCATTTTCACTCCCTCCCCAGCTGGCTCCACTCTGAGGCAAGTGGCCCTGGCCCATGGTGCTGGGGGGGCCAGGCCAGGTGGGGTCTTGGCAGCTGCTGCAGAAGTGCTGGGAGGTGGGTGTGGCGTCTCATCCCCCTCAGAGTGGGGGATGGACACAGGTTGAGGCTCTCAACTGGGCAGGCAGGCTGAGGGGGACCAGAACTCATTGCAGCAGTGGGGGAGTTGTGCTGTCCCCTTTATCCCAGCAACAGCGGGGGGGCAGAAACGAGCCGAGTTGAGACTTTCCTATTTGTTTGGGGCTGAATAATTACAAATGGGGCAAAGCAGCGCCACCCCCCATGGTTCTCTCCCCTGGCCCCCGTCAGGGCATTGTGGGGCGGGGGGGCTCAGTCTCCGGGGATGAGGCCGAGGCCCCCTAGAGCTGTCACTGCTGGATGTAGAGGTTGCTATGGGTGTCGTCTGTGGGGCGTATTTCCAAGACGATGGTGCTGTGGAGGGGAGGGTAGAGTTGGGTCAGGTAATGATTACCACCCCCTGCCCCCCTATGTTCCCCCACATCTCCTTCCCATGAGCCACTTGGATGTGCTGCCCCCACTAAAACCTGGCCAGTCATGCCTGCTGCCACCCTGGGACCCCCAGGGCTGGATCCCCCATGCTGCATACAGTCAGGCTCGAGGGAACCCTGAGCTTTCAGGTGGGGGGGGGGGGGAGAAGGACCCCGGCTGGAGGGGGCAAACCTACCCGTGGGATTCCAGCAGGCGAAAGACAGTGCGTTGATCCCGCAGCTCCTTGATCAGCTACAAGAGAGGCAGGACTAGACATGGAGGGGGCACTGCAGCGAGGGGCTGCCCCCCTGCCTCCCCGCCCCACTGGCCTGCAGACATGTCCCTCCCCCCCACCTCATCACAGCTCCAGGAGCCAGCTTCCCCCTCCCCGTCCTGCCAGGCACCCCCCCCCCCACTGTCTGCAGGGGGGCTGTAGGCCTGGGCACAAGGCATCCCAGGGGTGAGGTGGCCCAGCATGGGGGGCTGGGATGAATTGGGGTCCAAATGCCCCCCCCCCACCTGGCCATGGCCAGACAGGGCTATGTCAAATCCACCTGCTGCAGGGGGAGGGGGGCACTGTACCTGTGCCGAAGTGAAGTTCCACACCTGCACCCCATGGCGCCAGAAGGCCTGCAAGTTGTTCTGCACCAGCACTGTGGAGAGGGGAGCTGGGTCAGCACCAGAACCCGGCCCAGCCTGCCCAGGACTCCCCCTGCCCACCCAGCTTACCCGGCCTGCCCCAGATCCAGCCCAGGACCCCACCTGGCCCAGCCTCTCCAGAACATGGACCCAGGTACCCGCCACATGCAGCATCCAGAGTAGAGAGCACATGGAGCTGGGGTGAGAGACAGCCTGGTTATAGGGGGACCCCTCGCCCAGCACAGAGATACAGCCTCTCGGAGAGGGTGGGGGAAGGGTGCTGATTATCCAGGGACCCTGTTGCTCAACAAACACTGTGATGCAGCCAGCTCTGGGGTGGGGCAGGGGCTGGTTATCCAGGATCGTGTGGGAACCCCTTGCTGAAAGGCAGCCCTGGAGGGGAGGGGGGGAGCACCAGCCAATAGCCACCCACGGACATTGCCCCACCAGTTGGGACAGGAAGTGGGGCACGTGCCCATGGAGCGGGGGAGGGGAGCAGCTAGCCAAGCTCCCCTCCCTCACCCCCACCCACCTATGGCCTCCACGGCGACATCGAAGGGGATCTCAGGGGCCGACACCCGCCGCACCAGCTCGCCCTGGAGGGTGACAATCTTCACACTCCCTGGGGGACAGATGGGGGGTCAAGGTCTAGTGTCAGCACCCGTCCCCATGATTGCCCCTGGCCCCCATTGCCTCTTGGGCCCTCCATGTGCAACATCCAACCCCTTGCCCCTAATGTGTCCCCCTTTACCTGCCCTCCCGTATCTGGGCACTGATCCTGCAGCACCAGCAGGCCGGACCCTCCCCGCCACTCCCCACTTACCATCCAGCAGAACCAGAACTGTCTCGCTGTCCAGCTGGGTCACCTGGACCGGCCCGGGGCAGGAGCTCTCTGTAAGGAGACCAGGCTGGGCTGAGCTGAGGCTCTGCCCCAATGTGCTGGGGGGCAGGATGGGCAGCAATGACCTTGGCATGGGGGCATGCATACCCCATGGTGCTGGCATGTGTCACATTCCCAGCCCCTTACCCCCACCTGGCATTTGCAGCCCCCAGGCTGGTTTTTCTCCCCCACCCCCCCATGGAGCCCCTTACCAGAGTCAGTGTGGGTGAACCAGGAGGTGAGGGAGTTGAGGTTGATGATGTGGAAGTGAATAGGCCAGGTGGGTGAGGGCCCCCGGCTGACCCCGATGCAGACGGCTGGGTACTCCTCACCAGGCATCAGCAGGGCCTCGAAGACAGGCAGGGGACTGGGCAATGGGAAGTCGAAGTGCTGGCAGGAGAAGCCCAAGTGAGGGGCTGGGCAGGGTAACCTCAGTTTCCCTAACGCACTGCTATGCCCAGCCCCCCAGTGCCCTGCTCGCACAGCCCCCCAACACCTTGCTTGGCCCTGCCCCCCAGCCCTTGGCATGGCCCAGCCCTGGTGCCCTGTTAGCTGGGGGCACCCCACAGCAGCATGAGGAGATCAAGGCCAGAGCAGTGAGAGCCCAAACCCAGGCCCCTTACCCACCCCACACCTCATTCCAGCCCCCGTTACCTGACCCACCCCGATCCCTCTTCCCCCCTCCCTTACCTGCCTGGCCCCTCCCCTGGCGCCCTACCTTCACCAGCATGAACTTCTGCAGGGGCTGGTACCACTGGAGTAGAACCACGCTGGCCTCCAGTGCCCCACACAGGTAGTGGCAGCCGCTCCGTGCGTTCTGGGCTAGAGAGAGCAGGGCTGGAGTCAGGGGTGGGCGGGCCATGGGACAGACCCCAAACCAGGGCAAGGGTTGGCCGGGGCAAGGGGCACCTTGGCAGGTGTCACAAGCTCCGCAGGGTTGGACCTGCTCAGAACCAGATGGAAAACTGACCCAGCCCATCCCTGGGGGCTAAGCCAGGGGGGAACTGGGAGGGTCTGTGCTGTGGGGAGCAGGTGAGGGGTGGTTGGTTTCTATCTCCAGCCATTCTCCCACATACAAAACCAGACCCAGCGGTACTCACCCACACAGCAGGCCCGGCAACCCTTGGTGTCAGGGATCTTTGTGGAGGTGGCGTTTTTCCTGTGGGGCAGAGAGCTTGGTTGGCGGGAGGTGGTGGCAGGAACAGGCCTGGTGGCAGAGGCAGCCTGGGGGCACAGGGCCAGGCTGGAGACTCGCCCGCTCTGGGATGGGGGAGCTGGGATCTGGAAACTGGGGACTCTCAGCCCAATCACCCCAGGAGACCCTCCCGACCAGCCCCCTCTCCGCCCGAAGGGCAGGGGTTTGCCCATCAGTTTGGGCACTGTTTCTCTACCCATTGCCCATCTGCTCCTTTCCCCCATGCCCCCTCTGCCCCGTCCATCCAGCCCTCCAACCAGCCCCGCGCTGCCCGCCAGGCCCGTGTCCCTCCCACTCATACCTGGGCAGCAGCCGGTGAGGGGCGATGTGGACGCCAGGGCGCTGCTCCCGCTTACTCTGTTCGTACAGGCTGGGTAGGCTGTGGGCGAATAGCTGGGGGGTCTTTCCTACGCAGCACCAGGGGGTCAGTAGGGACTGGGCCTTCAGGGAGCCACCAGCCCCCCCATCTCTGCTGGTGGCCAACCCGCAGCCCCCCCAGTTCTGCCAGTGCCCCTCCATTCTGACCCGCAACCCCGTTTCCCCCATCCTGAGTCCCTGCTCTTCCCATCTGTCCCTCCCTGCAGTGGCATGAGAGCCACCCCCAGGACAGGCCCCACCAGCCCCAGGTCTGGGTCCCCCCCGCCGGCCCACAGCACTCACCCGAGACCGACATGAGCACGTTGCCGATGGAGTAGACCCATGAGGTCCGGCTGTGGTATAGCTGACAAAAAGAGGACAGGTCAGCAGAGGTGGTGGGGACAGGACAGACCTGTGTCCTATACTGTCCCTGCCCCATGGGTCATCCTGCCCTCCCCATCCCTGCTCCACCGGCCACACTGCCCCCTCCCTGCCCCACATGCTGTACAACTCTTGCCTCTCCTGGCCCCATAAGTCATACTGCCCCTGCCCCAGAGGCGTCGTTGCCGTTGGGCTGGCAGGGCGTCAGCCCCGGGTAGACTAGCCTGAGCCCGGGATCTATTTTCCCCAGCAGGCACATGTGCAGACAGCCTGTTTGCAGGGGAGCAGGGGTTAACGTATGCTGGAACGGTCCGGAACGCCATTCCGGGGCCCACAAATTTGCCGGGCCAGTGTTCCGGGACCCAGAAGAGGAGAAAACTCCTGCAGAAAGCAGTTCTGCCCTGCCCTGCAGCTGGCCGGTCAGCTGGGAGCAATGGCCAGGCCAGGCCAAGCTGGGGAGTTTCAAATCTCCCGCCCTGAGCACGCTCAGACAGAGCATGCTCTGGGCGGGAGAGGCTTGGCCAAGCAATGACTGGACGCCCTTGCAGCTCCAGCCAGGTAAGGGGGGGTAGTCTAGAAAGCTGGCGGGGAACGATGGGGCCAAGCTGGGAGCCGGACGGAATGACGGGGCTGAGCTGGGAGCCGGGTGGTGAGCCAGGCAGGGAGCCGAGCGGGGAGCCGGGCGGGGGGCCGAGCGGGAGGCTGACCTGGGAGCCAGGCAGGGAGCCAGTGGGACCGAGCTAGGAGCCAGGCGGGGAGCTGGCGGGAACAGGAGGGCCGGGCGGGGAACAGGAAGGCCGGGGTGTGCCCGGGCCGGGACAGGACTCAGCTTCAGGGGCTCTAAGGTGGCCTGGGGGTGTGGGGAGAGTTCCTAAGGGGCCTCCATGCTGGGGGCCAACCCCAGCCAAGCCTGCCTCCTGGCCCGTCTGGCAGGGGTGTGGGTTTGTTTCTGAGTGTGTGTGGGGTTGTAAACTGGGGGAGGGGCCTAGTGTCTTGGCCAGGGGGTGGGGCCTAGGTGGGGGTGTGGCCTAGCAGGGAGTGGGCTGCGGGGCCACAGCCCTGGATCTTTTTGCTATCCAGCAACGCCCCTGCCCTGCCCCACAGGTCATACTACCCCTCCTCCTCACATCATACTGCCTTCCTCTACCTGCCCCTCCCTCAGACGAGTTGAGATACCATGCCCCCCACCATCCCACCCCACCCAGCTCTCACCAGCTCCAGTGTGGCTTCTGGCTCACTCCAGTTCAGAATGAAAATCCCTTCCTCAGCCCCCAGGATCAAGTGTGGGTCTGGAAGGGAGGTTGGGGGCAGAAGATCAGAACCCAGCCCCACACTGCCCTGGGCACCATGATCGTGGCAGGGGAAGGGCACTGGGGTCTGGTCACATGGGCCAGGCTGGTCCTTCCATGTGGGGCAGGGATCCAGGTACAACTTTGGCCCTCCCACCCACACCTTTGGCCCTCCCACCTCCTATCCTGGGAGCTCCCACCCCCTACTTGTCCCCTACTTTGGGCACCCCTATCTTCTGCTCACCCCCCATCTTCGTTTCCCCCACCCTACCTTGGGTGCTGGGGTGTGTCCAGGTGGCCGTGGCTGTGATGTGCAGGGGGCAGCCGTTAAACACCTTCTTGAAGAGGGATCCATCCTGGGGGCCAAGCAGTGATGGGGGCTGAGCGGCTCCAGGCCCTGGTCCCCATCCCTCCACCCCAAAGCATCTCACTCCCAGGATGAGTGGGGACTGGGGATCCCCAGCAGCAGAAGTGGGGCAGGGTGGGCTCCCAGGGCAGGAGAAACAGGTGCTGGGCACCCCATGCCTATGGGGAGTAGGGCCAGCCCCCACCCAGGGCTGCCTAAAGCCAAGGGTGACATGGGGGTCTCACCTGACTCCGTTTCTTCTCTGTCTTGGGTGGCAGGACAGGTGGCTCCTCGCTCTGGGGCCCGGGCCACAGGGCGGGATCTAGGGCAGGGGGCAAAGATCAAAGGCTGCCAGTATCACTGCAGCCTGGCCCCCCACAGCCTCCAAACCCAGACACCCTTACCCTGTCCTGGCAGTGCAAGAGGGACAGCCCTACCGATCCCCTCACTCCTGACTCCCAGCTCCGCCGACACCCGTCACTCCCCACCACAGCCCCCCAGCTCCGCCGACACCTCTCCCTCCCTGCCACAGCCCCCCAGCTCCATCGACAACTCTCCCCCCCACCACAGCCCCCAGCTCCGCCGACACTTCTCCCCCCCCACCACAGCCCCCCAGCTCCGCCGACACCCATCCCTCCCCA
>ML685880.1:1343717-1359310 GCA_007922175.1 Pelusios castaneus | reverse complement strand
GCCCCCCAGCTCCGCCGACACCCATCCCTCCCCACCACAGCCCCCCAATTATGCCAACACCCCTCACTCCTGACCCCCAGCCCCCGAGCAGAAGCCCACTTCACTGGGCAGCACCCCCCGACACCCACCTGAGCTGGCCGAGAGGTGGGAGCGGCAGGGGTCCATGTGTTGGGTGGCACGTGGGGCCCGGCTCCCCACAGGCCCACTGGAGCACCGCACCAACGAGACTGGGGTGGTGGGGCGCTGCAGGTGCTGTCCCCGGGGCTGGAGCCGCCCCTCCTCAGTGAGCGCCTCGTCCGATGGGCTCCGGAACTTGGGCTGAGGGTGGGGGTTCAGACAGAGACAGGAGAAGGGTGAGGGGGGAGCCATGGGTGATGGGAGAATCAGGCTGGCTGAGCCTATGAGTCTGATTGCTCCAGCCACGGCGTACCCTACAATGTACATAACCTCCCCCCATGGCACCCCTCAGCAGGCACTCACCTTGGGGGGCAGCGGGGGTGGGACGTCAGCATCAGCTGGCAGCGTGGTCCTAGGGGCAGAGCACAGGGGTCAGCACGGAGCCCCCTCCAGAAGCCTCCCCACACCACAGCCCAGATAGTCGGCCCAAGACTTCCAGCACCACAGGGGCCAATGCCCTGGCCAGGAACCCTGTGCTGGGGGGCAGGCCCCACCCCACCCACCTGGGGCCTCCACACCCAGCCAGGAATTACTCTCCCTCCAGCCTCCCGCAGAGCTAGGCAGGACCCCCGCCCCCCACATGCCCCAGCTCCCCCAGCCACTCACATCTCAGCACCCCACTGCCCACATGTCCCAGCCCAGCTCACATCTGTCTCGTGGGAGTCAGGACAGGATGGAGCTGACAGGCCTGCCCCAGCCAGAGGGGCTGGGCCCATTACCCAGGTGGGGGCCACGTACCTGGCTGGGTCAGAAATGCTGGGGCTGCAAGATGGGAATAAGGGGAAAGAGAGATCGTGAGCCACTGAGCTGACCCCACATGGGGGTTGAGGGGTAGGGGGCAGGGCAGAGCCGCCAGCCATGGGGGATGGGGGCAGGGTTTCCTGTGCCATGGTGGCTGAGCCCTGTAGCAGCCCTGCAGGCAGGAGGAGGCACCTACATGTCCACGTCATCGTAGTCATTGTCCGAGTCCGACATGTCGACCCTGCGAAAGAGCCAGAGCCTGAAACCATGGGACCGGCCAAGGGCCAGCTAGTGCAGTAGCCTGGAACAGGCCTGGGGTCAGCCCATCTCCCCCCAAGCCAGGCCCCTGGACCAGCCCACCTCCACCCACCTGGGCCCCGGACCAGCCCGTCTCCCACTATCTCCCTGCAAGCCAGGGCCCTGAACTAGCCCATCTCCCTCCATCTCCCCCCACCAGGCCCCTGGACCAGCCCCCAGCCGGGCCCCTGGACCAGCCCGTTTCCCCCGAGCGGAGCCGGAGCTGTTACCTGGCGCTGCCCGAGGAACCTGGGGCTCTGCTGCTGGTCCTGTAGCTGAGGTCTAAGGCGATCTCCTGGGCGTAGGGAGATGAGAGAAGTGGGTGAGGATTCACGCCAGCCCTGTTTGCCAGCCCAGCCACAAAGGACACCCTGGGGATCGGCATCACTGCCTGGGCAGGGGATAATAGCCCAACTGCCGGTGCTAGCTAGTGGAGCTTCCCTGAGCTCCACCTGGAGGGTCTGGCATGTGGGGAATAGAAGGGCACAGGACAGGCGTGAGGGTGAGGGTGAGGGATGCGGGCAGCACCTACCACTTGGCACTGAGGCGCCGGCTCTTTCCAGCAGGACCTAATCTTGACGGGGCGCACTGAAATGAGAGACGGCTGAGACCGGACGCGCAGCACTAGCTCCTTACACTGGGCCTCTGGGTGGGCAGGGGTAGCTCCTGGCATCCAGCCCTTCCCCACCCACAGGTGCCTTGTAGCCTGGCAGCCTAGGGAACGCTGCACTGTAGGGGTGGCCGTGGTGAGGTCACAAGAAGGGGGTGTCCCAGAAGGAAAGAGGGGCACAAAGAGGCCCCAGCAGGGTTGGGGGCACAGTTGAAGACCCAGTAGAGAGAGCACACAGGACCCCAGGGGAGGAAAGGGAATGGAGGGGGTCCCAGTGGGCAGGGGGGAACAGGAGGGGTCATGAGGGGGCACGGCAGAGCGCAGGGGAACGTACAGTTGATGTCGGAGTTGCTGCGTGTGGCCGAGGTGTGCCGGTGTGTGGAGTGGATCCGCCGTGGCACCGGGGGCGGCAGCTGGGAAGACAGGGCATGGGTAAGATGAGGTGGGGGGAAGACAGGGCAGTGTGGATAAGACAGAGTTGGGGAGGAAGATGGGGCAGGGAGAGGAAGATGGGGCAGTGGAGAAGATGGGGTGGTGGGGAAGATGGGGCAGGGAGAGGATGACGGGGGAAAGATGGGGCGGGGAGAGGAGATGGGGCAGGGAGGGGAAGATGGGGCAGGGGGAGGAAGATGGGGTGGGGAGAGGAAAATGGGGCGGTGGGGAAGATGGGGCAGGGGGAGGAAGATGGGGCAGGGAGAGGAAGACGGAGCGGGGAGAGGAAGACGGGGCGGGGAGAGGGAGATGGGGGAAAGATGGGGCGGTGGGGAAGACGGGGCGGGGGGAGGAAGATGGGGCAGGGGGAGGAAGACGGGGCAGGGAGAGGGAGATGGGGGAAAGACGGGGCGGTGGGGAAGACGGGGCGGGAGAGGAAGACGGGGCGGGGACAGGAAGATGGGGCAGCAGGGCAGACTGGGCAGCAGGTTACATGAGGGTCCCAGCCGCGTTGGCCCAGCACTGGCTCTCTCAGCACAGGGGGGCAGCCTCGGCGTGGCCCAGAGGACACATGGCCCCACTGTCCTTCACACGCTCTTGGTCCTGGCCTAGGACAGAGCATGTTGGGGGCACGCTGAGAACAGGGCAGGGCCAGCCAGGAGCCCCCCCAGCCCAGCTCACCTCAGCCTCCTCCTCCTCCAGTTCGCAGCAGCGTGGCAGCTTTTCGGGGTCGCGCAGCTTCTCCAGCAACTCTAGTGTCAGGCTCCGGCTCAGGCCAGGCTGGGCCACAAACTGGTGCTGGGGAAGGAGCGAGGGACCGGGGGGCTGATAAGGTTGGGGGCAGCCAAGCAACCCTCCCCTTCCACCCCTCGCACACAGAGGTGGCCAGCCCCCAGCCCAGCCTGCCCCTGTCCACCCCACACTCACAGTCAGCATCTTGGAGGCACCTGGCCGCTTCTTGGGGTTCTTGGTCAGAGTCACCTTCACAAAGTTGTGGAAGGCCGGAGTCCTGTGGACACAACCAGGAAGCCAAGGGCTGGGCCAGGGGGCAGGGAGACGAGCCCCACCCTCACATTTACAGAAGGGAAACTGAGGCAGAACCAGGGACAGAACCCAGGCTAGCGGGCTGGATCCTAGCCCTGCCTCCTCTCTGCTCTAATCCCTAGAAAACCCCCACCACCACCACCACCAGAGATAAAACCCAGGAGGCCTGGCTCCCAACATCCCCTCAGCCGTTTCCTCCCTGTCCCAGGTGACCCTGATCCCAGTGTCCCTGAAAACAGGACTGGTCCAGCAGCTCCCACCCTCCCCCCGCAGCTTTACAGAGCTCTGGCCCCTCTCCGCCCCTCCCACCCCACGCAGCACAGCCTCAGCCACATCAGGCTACTGGGAGTCCCAAAGAGCAGCAGCCAAGTGGGCACTCAGATGCCATGGGGGCCCCGGACGGATGGACCAACACCACAGGGGCAGGGCAGTAAGGCAGGCGCCACTCACCACTTCGCCTTGTCTTTCAGCTTTGGTGGCTGATAGCCACTCTTGGACATGAGGAACAGCACCCTGTGGGAACACAATGGGGTACAGAGGCATTAACTGGCAGGACTCCCTGCTGCAGGGCAGGGTCCAGCCACTCGCTGACTCCAGGGCCCCAGCTTCTGATGGGGTCAGGAAGGGACCTGCCCAGCCAGGGGGAGGGGGGGGGGGGGGGGGGCGGGGGGAGGCCCACCCCAAAGCTGCTAGCATTGGAGCCGGGAGGCTGAGTAGATGGGCCCATTCCAATGTGCTGAGGCCCAGGGTTGATGAGCAATGGGAAGTGGTTTGGGGGTGGACAGATGGACATGCTGCACCCTCCCCCACGGAAGCTCCTCTCTGAGCTGGTTTCTGGCTCAGATTCAATTTCCGCAAGGTGCTGAGAGTGAAACTCCCAGCTGGGGCCAAGCAGGGAGAGCCCCAGGCGGGGGCAGGACCCAGACACCGCATGAAAGGGCAGCCGTGGGCGCCACGCCACGTGGGCACTGATTTATCCTAGACACACCGCCTGCACAGAGCGGGGAAGGAAACCACATGGCCACCAGCAGCGGTGGGGGGGGGGGCTGCCTCCTGGCTTTGCCCTCTGCAACCCCAGCTCCTGGCTAGAATAGGACCTGGCCACCTGGACTCCTGGGTCCCTCTGATCTGCCCATCTGGGGCCACCTGCTTCCCTGACTTTCCCAGTGCCAGCTCCCCTTCCCACTCACCAAGCGACCTTGTCCCACTCCAGAGCAATGCCCAGGGGCAAGGGGGGTAGCACATGCAGAGTCACCGACGCTGCAGCCAACGGGGGGAGCTAGGCAGGGCAGGAGTCGCCCACACCGAGCGTGGGTGCCTGGCAGCAGGGCCTTTCTCCCCCTGCCCCAGCACTCACCGCAGTGGGTGGACATCGAACATGGGGGGCTGCAGCTCAGCCAGCTCCACAGCCGTGATGCCCACCGACCAGATGTCACACAGCTCGTTGTAGCCCCCCTTCAGCTCTACGGCCGCCACCTCCGGTGCCATCCTACCCAGAGAGAGCAAGGGATGGGCTGGGCTGGGGCTCTGCTGCAGGGCAAGGCAAGGGGGGTGTGGGGCTGGACAGGCCTGCTGGGGAATGGGGACATTTCCACCGCCCCCACCATTAGCCCAGAACTGCCTGCACATGACACCAAAACTGGCCCTGCTGGGTGATCATGCACCCCACCCCCCGGGACACACATACACACACACAACTGCACACACACAGTGCCATCCCCCTCACAGCACACACCTGGAACAGATGCACACACACACGTGGGATACACACAGAGCAAACACCTGGGATGGACACACACAAAGACCCATGCACACACACCCAGGACGGACACGCACACCTGGGATGGATGGACACACACAGTCTGTGCCTGTGGCTCCTCCGCAGCAGTGTGAGCCACTCCCTGCACCACCCTCAACCCCCATCCCACAGCGAGACCCGGCCCAGGAGAGCTGCCCGCCCATCCCAGTACCAGTAGGGGGTGCCGATGAAGGACATCCTGCGGGCAAAGGTGGCACTGATCTGGGCTGAGATCCCAAAATCCGCTGGGGGAGGAAAGAAAAAGCTTCAACTGGCCTCTGGTGGGCATCAGACTCTGTGCCCCAACCTGGGCCATGTGCCCCCCATTCCTCTAAGCCCCTCCAGACATATCCCTGGAGTACCTCAGTCCCATACCCGAGTGCAACCCACCTGCATCCATGCACGGCCACTTACCACCACTCAGTGGCCCCCCCAACTGTCCCCTCACTGTGCCCCAGAGATCTCTCTGGGGCCACCCTTCCTGGCCACTGGGGAGGGCCCAGCTCAGGTGGGAGCTGCTGGCCCTGTGGCCCTGGCCTGTCACTCACCCAGTTTCACCTCCCCTTTGTCGTTGATGAGGATGTTGGCGCCCTATGAGGAGAAGGAACAAAGGAGGTTGAAGGGCAGCAGGGGCCATGGGGCTGGAGCCAGGCATGGGAAGGGCCCAGGTGTTACAGAAGATGGCCCAAGCGTGGCTGAGTCCAGCTCACTGGGATTTAGAGTCATGAGCCAGTCTCCCAGTGCCTATGGCTCTGACACCAGCAGACAGGACCGCAGATGCTCCTGGGTTTAACCCCTGGGGGATGCATCAACAACATAATGTTGGCAACATGCCCTACAGCCCTGGTGACACACAGTAACATGCTCACGGCCCTGGTGACACACGGTAACATGCCATAACACGCATGATCACCACTGTGGTTTTAATACCAGGGAGCCATCCAAGCGCCCTGGGCCACTGGCAGGTGAGAATTGCTGCCACGCCAGCACCTGTCTCTCGCCCATGCTCTTTTCGAGCGTTCCCCCAAGCGTGGGTGGGAGTACACAAGCAATTTCACTTTCTGTTTCTAGCCAGTTTCACACCGGACTCTCTGCTCTCCCTGCGGGGAGGCCTCCACAGTTCCCACCAACAGCCAGGCTGGCTCCGCTTTCCTACTTGTTCAGTTTGGATAAAAGCCCCCTCGAGTCCCAGAACCCAGCCTGAAATGATGGGCCGAGGCTAAACTGAGTCTGCCCCTGCAGCCCAGTGCTTCCCCCTGCAGCCCCGAGATTGGATTTTCACCCCCTGAGGTTCTGGAATTCATAGGCCCGGAGCCCCCCACATCCACACTCAGCCCGTCTGCAGCTCTCAGTGGCCAGCTGCCACTCTGGCATCACCAGCCATGCCCTTTTCCTCTCCAGCGAACCCCAGCTTCTGTCTCCCTCTCTGGCCACTGTCTCTGCCTGCTTGGTCGCTCCCCACAGCAGAGCTGGACAGCCCAGAAAATACAACCGCTCACCTCCCCCATGTCTCTCACCCGAGGCACGGCTTAGTCATAGCATATTTCAGTCTGTTCAGCCACCCACCCAGCCTCCCTGCTGGCCCAGTGCCCACCCCTCCTCCTCCCACTCATCTCCCCAGGCAGTTAGCCAGGCCAGATCTCTCCACCCCTGGGCAGGACTGATCCCTGCCTGGGCCTCCTTACCTTGATGTCTCTGTGGATCTTGCCCTGGCTGTGAAGATAAGACAGACCCTAAAAACACAAACGAGTGGGGGGTTTACCCTGTGGGAGTTGCCCTCACTGGCATTCATTCACAGTGGTTAGAGGGTTAAAGACAGGGTTCTGGGTGGACTCCCAAGGGTCACCCTAGGGGATGCCTTTGAGATGTCCCCAGAAAGCTGAGCTGCCCCGGATTCAAGGACAGTGCAGGGACTTCACACGCCACTCACCTGCAGCGTTTCCCTGCAGATGTAGGCGATCTGCTGCTCTGAGAGGGGGCCGGTGACTGGAATGGAAAATGGGTGTGGGTTATTATTAGGTGTATTACGGTGGCGCCTAGAGGCTCCATTAGCATTAGGGTACCCATCACACTGAGCACTGCACAGACCCCGAATGAGATCAGGTCCCTGGTGTGCCAGGTGCTGCACAGACCCTGACCAAGATCAGGAACCCAGTGCACTGGGTGCCTCGCATTTCCCGACCAAGTTCAGGCCCTGGCACGCCAGGCTTTTGGTTCTGCATTTTGGAGCTGGCTTTTAAGCAGTGGGTTGTCTGTCGCTTGGGAGGCTGCTTGTGTGGGGCTCACTTCCTTCTCCACATGGCTCATGGTGCAGAAGCTGTCGTTAGCTGCCCTGAGCACAGGGAGGGCTGGGTAGGTGCTCAGAGCACGGGGCTGGCTGTTAGTGGGGCAGGACTCCTAGGTTCTCTCCACTGCTCTGGGAAGAGAGTGGGACCTAGAGGTTAGAGCAGGCGTGGGGACCAGGAGGCAGGACCCCTGAGTTCTGTTCCTAAGTCTGTTGTGACTCACTGTGGGAGCCAGGTAAGACTGTGCCTCCGTTTCCCCTTCTATGCAACAGGGTAATGATAGTGTCCTAGTTGGCAGGACTCTGGCAGGGCACATTCGTGCCTCAGGGTCTGGAAGGGCAGGGAAACCACTCTCCTCTAGCTGCCCGTGATCTCCCACCAGCCCTATGCTGCTGTGCCAGGGCAGAGGGGAGAGGTTTGCCAGTCCTATGGGGTAATGCAGAGCCCAGCTGGTGCCACCTTACCATGGTAAATGTCCTGCAGAGAGCCGGCCCCACAAAACTCCATGCAGATCCAAAGCTTGTTCAACCTACCGGGGCACAGAGAGGGGGTTAGTGCAGCAGGGCTGGGGGTCAGGGAGACAGGGCCTTCCTGTCCTGGGCCAGGGGGCTCCCGCAACCCACCCCAGTGGCAGGGGGCCAATTGTGCTCTGACTCCAGCACCCTCCTGGTGACTCCACTGGGGTTGCATGGCCTCTGCGATGCAGAGGGCTTGGCACTGGTCTGGAAGGGCATAGGAGGAGGGGGAACAGCATGGGGCAGGGGGGACTCCAGCTTTGGAGAGGGAGTGAAGGCAGGGGGAGCCGGGCAGAGAGCAGGGGAGGAACGCTGGGAAGATATGGGGCAGCATGGGGGACAGGGGGCTGGGGAGAGCTGGGGCAGAGGGCAGGATCTTACCTTATGTAGCTCCCGTAATAAGCCACAATATTATGGTGCTTGCAGGTCTTCACGATGAGGATCTCCTGCTGGATTGCGGCGCAGTCGTCATCTGGGGGCAACAACATCTGTCAGCACTCAGGGAGCAGGGGGTCAGCAGAGGGCGGTCTCCCCAGGCACTCAGGGCTGCCCCTGATTCCCCAGGATGGCACTAAGGGGAGCCATGCTACATGGAGTGAGGGTTCAGCAGGGGGCACCAGGCTATAGGGCTGGGGGGGGCCTCACCGGGAGCGCTCTCCCCTCCACAGTCAGGCCTGCCCCAGTGCCTAGGGGGCCTGGGCTGCTGAAGGTGCCCAACTGCTGCCACCCCATCATGGTCCCCAGCAAACATCCTCCCTGCAGGCACTAAAGCTCTGGACACCCCCAGAGGACTGCAGAAGGGGGCACACACCCCCTACACAGAGGCTGCCCATTCAAGGAGCCCTGATGGGGCTGGAGGGAAGCCCAGGCTCCATTCCAGGTCCCTTGTCACACCAAGGCCCTGGGCCAGGACCCCCGTGCCCCACGCTGGGGAGCCAGGCATGACAGGCACAGGGGGGGGGGGCGGGGGGAGGAAGCTGAGAAGGATGTTGCTGGCTGCTGTTACCGTAACTTGCCTGCCACCAGCCTCTTCCCCCAGCTGCAGCTGCTGCCTGACAGGAGCTCCCCCCTGATGGGTGTGGTGGGGGGCTCAGAGGAGGCCTGCATGAGCAGCAGTCCCAATGGCTCCCTGAAGCTGGGGGACCCAAAGCCCTGACTCTGCCTCCCCTCCCCCGCACCCACCGTGGGATACAGGATGCAGTGCCAGGCCTGCCAGCTGCCCTGTGCCAGTTTCCAGCCCAGTGGGTCACAGAAGACCTGCCCCACACCACCTGAAGCTGGCTGGGGCAGCTCAGCTGCTCCAGAACCACCAAGGCTGGAGCCCAGCTGCTCAGCTCCCACAGCACTAGAGACCACAGGTGAAGAGACAGACACACGGACAGACTGGGATCTAGGGGACAGACAGTCAGATGAGGCTCAAGGGATTCAGACAGACTGACTGGGATCTAACGGACAGACAGACAGATGAGGGTCTAATGGGTCAGGGAGATTTCTGGTGACCCTCAGCCTGAGCAGTGGTCAGGTGGGCACCCCCACTCCTCTCCACCTGTGGAAACTGCCGTGCCTCACCTGACTCCATCTTCACAATCTTTATGGCAGCCAGCTCGCCGGTGCCTTTGTTCTTTGCCTACAACAACCCAAAAGGAGAGAACAGTCAAGGGGAAAACACCCATCACAACAGGGCATCCGCCTGGCCGGTCGAAGGGTCCTGAACTGTCACACTGCACAGCTGTTATTAACCAGCCCTCATGCCCCCAGCCCAGAAATGACTGCATGTCAGCATTGGGGAGGGGTTCCCTGTATAAATTGCCCCAATCCCCCAACCCAGAGGAGGCTGCACCTCAGCCCTGGGCGAACCACTCACCGTGTATAATGTATGTAGTTCATAAAGGATGAGTACCACTATGGAGATGCCAATGCATGCCCCAAAATAACCCTGAAGCATTAAGATTACAATGAAGTGGAAGGTCCGTGGGACAGTCGTTTTCATAGATTCATAGATTTCAAGATCAGAAGGGACCGATATGATCATCTAGTCTGACCTCCTGCACAACGCAGGCCACAAAACCTCCCGCCCACTCCTGCACTAGATACCTAACCCATGACTCAGTCACTGAAGTCCCCAAACCATGGTTTAAAGACTTCATGATACAGAGAAGCCACCAGCAAGTGACCCGTGTCCCACACTATAAGGGAAGGTGAAAAACTACCAGGGCCCCTGCCAATCTGCCCTGGGGGATGTGGAGTTGTACAGTGCCTGGCACACTGGGGGCCTGGATCGTGGCTGGGGCACCTAGAAGCTACCATGATGTACCTAATAGAGATACAAACGTACAGCCCTAGTGTCATTGGGTCCTGGTCCATGGCTGGGTCTCCGGGGTGTTACGGGAATATAAATAAGAAACAATAATATATCACCTTAACTCTGCCCTTGGGGAGGATTTGCAGTACATCATAATTTCTGTGGCTAAAGCCCTGGACTAGGACCCAGGAAATGTAAGTTCTATTCCCAGCTCTGACATGGACTCCCTCTATGAGCTGGGGCAGGTCACGTTACTGCTATTTGCCTCATTTTCCCCCCATCTGTGCCCTGCGGATGATCATCTTCCCCTGGCTCCAGGGGGACATTTGTACAGTGCCTAACACCATGGGGTGGGGCTCTAGGAGATGCCTATCCATACGAAATACAAATGAGCTCACTGAGTGGGCAGCACCCTTGAGTGGCTGGTGCCAGGGTCTACACCAACTCTCTACTGAGGTCCAGCACAGGGAGCACCTTCTCTAGCTCATGCTGGAGGGGTTGCATTTACATCCAGCAATCCCTCCCTGGGGTCCATTCCGGGTTCAGTCATTGATTTGTTGTGCAGCCTCGCGTGAGTCCCTGCACCTGTCTGTGCCTCAGTTTCCCAAGCAGTACAGCAGGACGGAATCCTTTGTCTCCCTTAGGAGCCGGGAGCAAGTCCTGCCTACAAGGGACCAGGTGCCCAAAGCAAACCCAAATCCTGATGTGGGGCCCTGGCGACCAGCTGCAAGGCACAGGGCCAGACTCTCCCTTGCTTGCCTGATGCCCCCTCCTCAAGGTGCCCCTGCCCCACCCATTCCCATTGGCACCAGCACAAGTGGGCACTGGATGCCAACATCCTGAGCAGGGCAGAGCCCAATCTGAGTGGGACTGTGACCCCGCACCAGGCCCCAAGGCCACTTGCGCAGATTTGGCCGGTCACCCTGTTATGGCAGGCTAGGAGCTCTAACGTGACACACCGCAGTTCCAGTGTCCATGGATGGGGAGCGTCCAGGCTGAGTCCCACACATGCTGGGCACCTCACCCCGCTCACAGATACCCCCACCTGTCCCAACCTGCCCCGGTAGCAGCAGCTCCAGATCGAACTACTGGCGTGATTCAAAACCAGGCCCCTCGGAGCGGAGTACACGAGGCCTTCGATTCCCAGTGTGGGCTAGGTCCGCTCAGGGCATCATGCAGTGTGAGGCTGGGTCTGAGCCCCCCACCACACCCAACCCCCCACCAACACTGCCGTCACACGGAGGCCGGGGTATTTTTGGAGAAGCTACCACTTGACATCTCTGTAGCTGCCAGCAGAGCTCACCAGAAGCACAGAAGCTCCCGGCAGGGCCCGATCCTGAGCTTGTCGCCCCCTCCCTCCCACCGCAGGGCCCCGGCAATGCCCCCTCCCCGGAGCTGCCACCCCCTCCTCCCACCAGAGCAAACAACTTGCTGCTTCTGCTTTTTATTTATGCTGAGCCCATTGAGGATGCCGGGGGAAGGGTTGAGGGCCTGGAGGGGTGACTAGGGGATCAGACACAGAGTCCATCACACAAGACACCAGCTCAAACCCAGCGCGGCTCGGCAGCTGGAGCCAGCCTACGGGTGGAATGAATCCAGTGGCCTTGGCTGGCTCCTCTGGGCATCCCCTTGGCAGGCTGTGCCTCCATGGGGTGGCCACACTCTGGCTCCCTGCTGCCCACCCAGTTGTCACTGCATGCTCCTGACAGACATGATCACAGCCTTACAGGGCATAGCCCCCCACCCAGCCCCTCAGTGTGGGGCCAGGGCTCCTCTAGAAGTGCTGTATCCGTACAGCCACCCTGGCATATGCACCACATCACCCCACCAGTCAAGTGTGGATGCAGCTACCCTGGGGTAATGGGGCTTACACCAGTGCAGCTATTCCTGTCCAGCACAATGCAATCCTCTCCAGGCCGCTACTAGCCCCTGTCCCACACCAGCCCAGCGCTCCCAGTGTGGATGCAGCTCCCACTGCCCTAACCACTGCTATGGCTCCACCAACATCCACACGCAGAGCGCGGTGCCAGGGTGACTACCCAGTGGGCACAATCCCAGCACAGCGCTGCTACTGCGGGCACCGCTCAGACCAGCAATGCTGGACTTTGCACCAGCAGACCTCAGTCCATCCTCCCTCCCCCCCCCCGGACAAACTCAGCAGTTCTCTCACTGTTTCCTTGAACCCCCCTTTTGTCCACCCATCTGTCTCCATCTGGAGTCTTTCGTCTTAGATTGGAAGACCTGGACTCAGGGGCTATTTTTTTTTTGTTCTGTGTTTGCACAGCACCTGGCACACTGGAGGGCTGGTCCGTGATTGGGGGGTGGCATGTCCAGGTGCTACCATAAAACACCTAATAGCAATAAAAATATACAGTGCCTAGTACACTGGGGACCTGATCCACAACTGGGGGTGGGTGCTACCATAATAATCTTAATAGCAGCACAAGTGTACAGTGCCTCACACAATGGGGGCCTGGTCCAGCGCTGGCTGTGCCTAAGTGCTAACGTAATATACCTAATAAATACCACACGTAACTGCACTAGATGCTTTTGACAGCACCATTTTCACTCCCACCCTCAACAGGCAAAGCAGTAAATGTGTCACACAGCCCCAGCCTACACCAGTCTACCACAATTATCCCAAGATAGCTGCAACCCTGACCCTGGCAGAGCTATTCCTGCCCCACCCCCACCCGACCTGGTTCTTCTATCCAGCAGATGTTGAAAGGCAGGCCAGGCCTGGGGATGCCAGGAGACAAACCAGGCAGATGCTGCAGCATCCAGGGACACCTGAGGAAGCAGCCAGATGGGGCTGCGGTTGGTACATGCCGGCTGTCAGCAGACGGGTGAGGTCTGGGCATGTGTCGCTCCCAGTGACTTCCATTTTGCCATGGCACTTCACAGCCACAGGACCAACCAACCGCTGTGTCTGAGTGCTGAACCTCACAAGCCCCCAAGAGACAGGGCAGTTACCCCCACGGCACAGGTGGGGAAATTGAGGCACAGAGCAGCTAGGTGACTCTCCCAGGCTCACACTGTAGCAGGGAATTACAGCAGCGTCTCCTGTGGTCCAAGCACTGGGCCTGCCTTGCTCCATGCCAGCCCCCCACCCCCCAGCACCCGCACGGCACCCAGCAGAGAGAAGGAATGGAATGCAGCACTGGGAAGGATGGCCAGCCCTGTCTGGACAGCAGAGGCAGTGCCTGGAGTTTCCCCGGGCCAGGGGAAGCTGGGTGGGTGGTGCCACTGTGCAGCCCTGAGATACACTCTGGGGGCACGAAGCCTGTTTTCATCCACCATCCAGCGGGGAGTCACTGTGCTCTGTTTCTGCCCCACACATCCCTTCAAAGGTCAAGGAGTCGCTGGTCCCGGTTGTGAGCGGGAAAGGGCGAGCATGGGTGAGCATGGGGGTGGTATGGGAACAACTGTAGGAAGTGGGTGTTGAAGATACACTTACACATCTCCTGCTCCTGTGTGTGTGTGTGTGGCTTCTCTGAGTGCACACATGTATCTGTATATCTGCCAGATCCCAGGTGTATCTCTCTCTGCCTGACTGCATGTGTCCGTGAGTACAGCTACGGAGCCCACAGGGCCCAGGGAAACCCACTGGTCCTGTGTATGTGTGTCTGTCCATGTGTGTGTCTCTAGGTCCATGTGCACGTGTTTGTGTGTCTCTGCGTCCAAGTGTGCGTCTTTATCTCTGTGTGCGTTTATGTGTGTCTCTATGTCTGTGTGTGTGTGCGTGTCTCTCTCTCTGTCTCTATTTCTGTGTGTGTGTTTGTATCTGCCCTACACAGTGTGTGCATGTGTGTCCCAAGGACATGTGTGTATCTATGTCCTTGTGTGTGTCCATTGTCCATCCACCACGTCCATGTGTCTGCCTGTCTGTTCAGGTGTGCGTGTGGCCCATGCAGCATGTTCGTGTGTCTGTCTGTCTGTCCAAGGGTGTACGTGTGCACGGCTCACTCAGCGTCTGTTGTTCTCTGCACCCCGCACTGAGCAGCTCCCCCAGCGCTATCTCTCTCTGGGGAGCAGCCGGGCTTCTCGCAGGAAAGGTATCTGCAGTGTGAGGAAGGCGAGGGCAGCAGCTCCCTGGATTCCCCGCAGGGGCCAGTGTTGGACAGGGTGAGATCCTGGGCACAGACCAGGCCCTGAACCCCCAAGCATGGGTGGCCCCTGCCCCTCTGACAAAGAGCTTGGGGGGATCCATCCATGGTTGGGAATACATGCTCGTGACTGAATCGCAGCCCCTGGAGCCAGCCATGTCAGGGCCTCCCTCCCTCCAGCCCGTGTGCAAACGACCCAAAGGACAGGGCAAGTTGCACCCAGCGGCAAAAGACCCAGCACCGCTGTGGGCAGCCCAGGCAGTAATGGCTCAGTGGGCTTTCCCATCCTGTGCAAATGCACGGGGGGGGGGTCCAGCCATGAGCTACCATAAGACTCCACGATTCCCCTGACAGCCTGTGTTCAGCACCAGTCCTGCCCCTCCAGCCACTGTCTGACACCTGGTGGGCCTCAGCCCCCCCCCCCCCGCTCCTCCCCCCGCAGTTTGGTCTCATATGAGCTGGCTCTAGTCAGCTGTGACCCCCTGAGAGCAGAGAGCATGGCTGGTGGGGGCCATGAGCCTTCTCTGCTTCCGGAGAGCAGGATCCAGAGCCCCAAATGCTCCTTAGCCCACATGGGTTGGAGCATGCTGAGACTCTGCATGTTCACTGCACGCCAGGCTGTTGGGCGAGAATGCAGCTAGCTCCTTAGTGCCCCAGCCAGGAACCAGCCCAGACCCTGCCAGAGGTTACCCGGGCCACAGAGGCTGAACCACAACCCCCCTGCAGGGCTCAAGGCAGGGGCCATGGAGCCTGCTCTGCAGAGGAATAAGATCCACTCTAGAGATGTAGAGGAGGCACTGTTCCTTTACCCCAGGCAGCCAGAGCTCCCCCGGGGCCCTGATCTGAGCCAGGGTGGTGCACAGCGCTGCGCGTCCTGTACAGCCTGAACCTCACACCTCCCCTGCAGATGGCCGGGAGTTCCCCTCAGGCTGCTGCAGCTTGCGGTGTGGGTGCTGGCGCTGCCGACAGATGCTGCAGGGCCCTGCACGTACTAGGCCTAGCACAGCCATGCAAACTGGGATACCGGGGCAGGGCGGGGGCAAGGGGGTTTGCAGGGCGGGACTGAGGGGCACCAGCAGAGTGGTGAGTGGGGGAGGTCTCAACCCTAAGAGAAGGACTCCATGCAGCTGAAACCCAGCCCCACTGCCCTGTCCTTAGTAGTGACCCAGCACAGGCGGCAGGGCTGGTCAGGTTTGTTGGGTCCTGTCATGCGAGGCTGGCAGAGGGAGGCAGCCTGCAGAATGAACAAAGCAGCAGTGCCCTGCAGTGCCCAGGCAGGACAACGG
>ML685880.1:1242822-1343617 GCA_007922175.1 Pelusios castaneus | reverse complement strand
CCCCCCCCCCCCCCCCCCCCCCCGGCAGGGTTCACAGGGGCGACCCATGGAGGAAGCACTAACTAGGCCCCTGAGAACACCGACTTCCCCTGATGGGCTCTGCCCACCCCACTGCCCCGTCCTGCCACTGCCCACCCAGCCACCATGGGCTGCTGGCCCTGCCCCAGCCAGGCTGTGCTGGGAGTGGGCCTAATTCCTGCCAGGGCAGAAGGCGGGCCCCAGGACTGGCTGGGTCCCTGGCCCCAAACCCCCTGCCCCACAACACCCCTGCAAACACGCCTCCACCCCTGCTGCTCAAAACAGCTTCCAGGCCTTACTCGCCTCTGGCCTGGGCTAGTGACAGTGCTGGCCTGCGCCCTCCCTCCCTGCCCCCTCCAGCTCTTTCCTAGGCTAGAGCCACCCCTTTCCCGCCAAGCTAGGCTGCGAGCTCTCCCCCCAGTGCACAGCAGCCTGGCTGCACCACCCTCATCCCCACACCCTTGGCTCCTGGCTCATTTCAGGGCCCAATCCTTGTCTCCCACCCCTTTACACCGTTTCCCGCCCCATGGATTTCCTTCAGCTGAGCTCAGAAGCCCTGCAGTTGTCTGGGCCTGCGCTCATCCAGCCCTGCTCCCAAACAAATGGACGGACAAACAGAGATCTTCTCTCATTGTCTGGGCAGGGGCCTTACCAGGTGCAACTCTAATGCTGCCTCCCTGAATCTCTCTGCCCTAGCGACTCTCCAGCAGTGGGTAAGCAACGCCTGCACACACAGTGGCCATATTCCACACCAGAGCTGACTGCATTTCAGTGCTGAGTGAGCAATGCCCCTGGGAATGGCTGCCATGTCCCTCTGAAGAAAGGGCTGCATTTTTTTAACTGAGTGAGCAATCCCTATAGAAACAGCAGCCATGTTCCACCACAGACCTGGCTGCATTTCAGTGGTGCATGACTGCTCCCTGTAGAAAGCAGCTACCCCATCCTGCCCCAGAGGTGCCTGCATTTTAGCGGGACTCTCTCCTCAAGCACTAGGGAAATGTCAAATACGATCCTCATTCGAGTACTTTTATATTTGAAATCATGCCCCCAAATGTGGTTACATTTTAAACCAAACTTGCATTCTTTAAATTGCAGCCCCCAAGCCTCATCCTGTGACCCATCATACTGTGCCCTGGGGCAGACACCCACACCCACACTGCCCTGGTGTCAATGATGGTGTGAGGTGCAGAGTGACAGGGAATCATACTCAAGGGGTAACTGCCATGACCTATAGCTATTATGCCCATGTACACTGGTGGGGGAGCAGGCCCTTTAACTTCAATAGAATCACTCCTGATTTACACCCGTGGCAGTAAGGACAGAATTGGTACCAATGACCTTCCACTCGTAATGTTCCATCCCACAGAAGAAATACACCTGCCTCTGTAGCTTGCTCCATCCTGCCCCGAAGGCTTACAGTAGCTAAGGCTGGGATTTGCAAAGCAGCCTCTGTGAGTGGTGATGGCCATAGTCTAACTCACCCAGGCCTATCTCATATCCAAGGGTAATTGAAAGCAAAAAGCAGCTGCACCAAGTGAACAAACAAAAAAATAAAACAGTTTTGGCTCTTCAGTGCTGGGTGCAAAACCGCACTCATCTCCCGATGCGATCGGCCCAATTGCCGCTGTCATGGCGACACTTTCATTCTAGCAGATACAGATCCTAAATCTTTGCTCTTCCCCTTCCCATGACAGGTTGCAGAGCATGAAGCTCACAATGAAGCTCTCCTTAGCCTCTCATCCACAATCCTGGGTCCTGCCCAAGGACGCTGCCTGAAGAGTTTAACAGCCAGCACAAAGGGCTGGCGAATGCTCCTGACCTTATTTAGCGGCATCCAACAGCCACTCTACATGAGAGCGTCATTAATTAGGTGCAGGGCACAGTGGCTCTGACCCAAGCAATGCAACATACAGCAAAGTGGCGCCTACAGGAAAATGATCGCAGCAGGTCCTCAATGTTACCTTATAAACTTCCCCGTAGGTCCCTCCACCAACTCTCTGCAGCAGCTCAAAGTCGTCTTGAGGATTTCTGGTGGAAATATCCAATGCCACCCTCTCTTGGGCATCCATAACTCAGTCTTTGCCCGTAAACTGACGCTGCAGAGCTCAGCACCGGGTGCCCAGGCTCCCGCGTGTGTGCACACAGCGAAGCAGCGTGTGATCTGGGGGCTGATAACGTTCTCTAGCTTTTATTTCCTGATTTGAATAGTAAGCGCATTGTGTGAGCCCACAGGGCCCCCTAGACAGAATGTGGGATCTGTGCAGCCCAGATGGGTCACCGTTTACCAAGCCAGAGTTGCGCAGGTGCAGAGAGGGGGAACTGAGACTTATAAAGCACCAATGACCATGTGCCTGGGGGCTCGGGGGCACAGGTGGATTTTGGAGAACACCAGAGTCCATCCGGCTGATTTGTGAGCAAGTAAATCAGTGAAGTGCTTCGTGAGCCACTGCCAGCTCACACGATCAGCCCGTCAAGAGAGGTTATTAGTTTTTCAAAGAGGAGTGATAATAACGAGCACTTTGCATGGAGCCCCCAGACCTCTCCTTTAGAAAGTCTGGCTGGTATCACTGTCCTCGGTCTACAGAGGGGTAACTGAGGCACAACACAGGGCTGTGGTTTGCCTAAAGCAGCAGCAGCAGAGCTGGGATTAGAGCTCACTTGATTCCCAACCCCCCACCGTGCTCTAACCACTAGACCCCTCTCCTCTGCCAATCCTGGGGACAGAAGCCATGGATCCAATTGCCTGGAGTACCAGACCTGTGTCCAGAGCAGGGAAAGGCCAGGGATGAGAGCGGGGAGGGGCGAGCACCAGCAAAGTGGGTGGGACTGGAGGTGGCAGCTGGGAGGGGGGGGCAGTGTGAGGTGGGCGAGGGGAGCGGGCCGGGGGGAAGACCTCGGTTTCCAGGAATGGCCAGAGCCTGTAACTGAGCGGAGCCTACCAGTGGGGGTGGGGAGGGGATGTGGGCGGAGCTATCAGAACACAGGGGCGGGGCCGTCAGGACAAGGGGCGGGGCTTCAGAACACGGAGGCGGGGCTCGGGGCGCATATGTCCCTCCCCGGCCCCGCCGTCCTCGGGCTCGTCGGTGAGCGCTGGCGTGCACTCTCTTCCCATCATGCCTCGCGAGGGTGGCCGGCGGAAGCGGAAGTCGACGGCGTCACGGCCGCCTGTGCTCCTGGCCCCGCCCCTCCGAGACATGGCGCTGTTCGAGCAGATGCGGGCGAACGTGGGCAAACTGCTCAAGGGAATCGACCGGTACTGCGGGGGCGGGGTTGGGGGGCGTGAGAAGGGAAGCGGGGCCCGCCGGGAGGCTGGTGAGGCTGTGCGGGACTGGGGCTGTGGGGCCTGGTGGGGTGCAGGGGAAGCGGCTGGAGGCGGAGGTGCGGGAGGAGGATCTCATGCAGAGGGGAGCCGGGGGTGGCTTCTAATGTGGGAGCCTCTGGGGGCTTTGCTGGGTATCTGACTGACTTCTCTCCCCCCCCCCGCACCTGCATTTCAGGTACAACCCTGAGAACCTGGCCACCCTGGAGCGCTATGTGGAGACGCAGGCCAAGGAGAACGCATACGACCTGGAGGCCAACCTGGCCGTACTCAAGCTGTGAGTGGAGTGGGGGACAGCAAAGGGGAGGGACCCAAGACCTGTGCATGGTCATGCAGTACTGGGCTGGACACAAGTGTGTTCTTGTCTGTGCTGGGCACCACCACATATAGGGAGATGCCCCTATGCAAGTATCTGTCTCGGGGCAACATGGAGTCCTGTGGTCACTAGCCTCTCCTTGCGTGGCTGTGAGCTGCATGGCACCAGCCCCACCGTGAGTGGGCTCAGGTGCTGTACAACCAGTCCAGCAGGTTAAACACCACTGAGCTGAAGCTCCAGGTTCAGACTGGAAATGGAAGCTTCCAGTGGGGAGAGTAAGGAGCCATTGTGGCAACTCATCACTGGTAAGGCTAAAATCAAGCTTTGTTGGCTTTGTAAGAGATCCACTCTAGGCCAAAGGGGACTTGACTGAGGGTGGGCCTGTACCCTGGAGCTCAGACTGGATGACCACAGAGGTCCCGTTTAGCATTAGGCTCTAGGAACGATGTGCAGCATCTCCCGGTGTCTGCATGGTGATAAACCTGGGCTGATGGGTGCTCTGCAGCTGCTGACCTCTTTCCCCCTCTGTGTTTAGGTACCAGTTCAATCCTGCTTTCTTTCAAACCACCGTCACGGCTCAGATCCTGCTTAAAGCACTGACCAACCTGCCGCACACAGACTTCACGCTTTGCAAGTGTATGATCGACCAGGCTCATGTATCCTTCATGGGTCACCTAGTATGCCCCACTCCCACCCAGTGACCTGTCCAACAGCCATGATACTGGAAGGGCTCTCCCTACAGACTGGGGAGGCACCAAAAATGTTGGGGTGCATGCCTCCACTGCCTCACTCTGGCCTGAAAAGGACCTCCCCTGCAATGGGAAATGTGTTCATGAGCCATCGTCTCTTGGTTTCTGTAGTTGATGCAGAGCTACTGATGGTGGTGTTGGATGATGCGGCCAGCAAGTGGCTTGAATACAAGCCAGGGAACTGGGCTGGCCGGTGTGGACGCTCACTTAGTGCAGCCTTGGATCAGGACCAGCTCCCTGGGGAGGGGAGGAGCCTACCATTGTGCATCATTCTGTTGCATCTGTTCCATTCTCTTGGTGGGTGCTTGACTTCCTTGTGTAGGAGAGGCAGAGGAACAAGTTACCGCGTGCTCTCCTCCATCCCTCCCAGCCAGGCCCAATCACAGGAAGCTTTAAGCTTCTTCTGGACGGCAGGACTTGAAGAGTGAGATGGCTGCTCTTTGTGGAGGTGCTGGGATGCTGCAGCGCTGGGTGTCTCTGTATGTTCCGCTGTCCTTGTGCTCAGGGAGGACCAGTAACAAGTGTTGGGGATGGGAGTGGCTTCCTCTTGTGCTCCAGTCCTGTTATCCAGCTCCCTTGTCTTCCCCTCCCCTGTGAATGTTTCCCTTGACCCCTGCACCTCAGCAAGAAGAGAGGCCAATCCGACAGATCCTCTACCTGGGGGAGCTGCTGGAGACCTGCCACTTCCAGGCCTTCTGGGTGAGTTGCGCCTGCCCCTGAGATCTCACTGGGCTTCACCAGCATGAATGATTTACATCTCCCAGCCTTCTCGGCCCAGGGAGTGACCTGAGCTCAGCAAGGTTGTTCAGAGTTCCTGCACCCAGCCCCTGTTCTAAGTCTTCAGCATCATCCCTCTGAGAGCTGTGCAGAGAACCAAGGACCCTGACCTCTCACTGCTTCAGCCATCTGTGTGCACTGCTTTAGTGAAGCAGAGATTTGGATCTGGACTCCCTAGGCCACAAACCTGAGGGCAGCTGCATCACAGCATAGACTAATTTGCTGTCTGAGTTTGGGAGCGAACTGCCTGTCTTGATGTCCAGGGGTCCCCTTTACAAGGACCCAGAAATGGGGCTGAGGGAGGCAGACCCCTTTCTTCACAGCATTCGTCACTGGCCACTGAATTTGTCAGCCCCTTGACTTGTTCCCAATGGCCGTTGCTGGGCCCTGTAGATCCTGCATCGCCCTGCCTGGCTCCTCAGTGGGAAATGACTGTTCTGTGCTAATGTCCACTCCTCCCTCTGCAGCAAGCCCTGGATGAGAACATGGAGCTTCTGGATGGGATCACGGGCTTTGAGGACTCTGTTAGGAAATGTGAGTCTGGCTAATAACCTCTCTGGTCTGGGGCTTCCCCTTTTATAACTGCAGTACCCCCTTCTCCTAGGGCTCATGGACCAGTCACCAAATTCCTTCCATCTAGGGAGGTGCTGCTTGGTGGAGCTAACTTCCCTGCCCTGAGCCCCTTCCAAGGAGGGGGAGGGCATTCCTATGTTGTCCTTATGGAAGCCAGGTGCTAAACTGTGTATTGTTCACTTGCTGTGTCTCATTTCCTTCTAATGGGACTTAATTCACCTGAGGCTAAAATCTCACTATGTCCAGCAGGGGGACCAAGTTCTGTCCTGGCTTTATTTTGGAGGGGGGAGGTGTGTGGCCATGTGGAAGTAGCAACATCTGTCTCCTGTGGTCCTCCCACAGTCATCTGCCATGTGGTGGGGATCACATACCAGCACATCGACCGGTGGCTGCTTGCTGAGGTGTTGGGTGACCTCTCAGGTAAAGACCCTCTGTCCTCCAGTGCATGTGCGCACGTGCATGCACACATGCACACCCCTGTGGGCTCACAGGTGCCACCCACACTTGCCATCACCCAACACTGCTCTGAACTGGCTCATCAGTGCTTGGCTTGGGTTGCTCCAATGAGAACATTGCTCACCTGCCTGTTGGGGAGGTGGCCTGGAGTTACCTCCACACACAGATCCACAGAGGAGCAGCTGTGGGAATGAGGAGTGATGGATAATTGGGCCCCGCTCAGCACAGTTAAAGGCAGGTTTGGGCTCAGCTGTGCTGGAGCAAGGCACGGGATCCCTTCCTGCATTCTTGCAGTTGGGTATCTCTGCCCTTGTATCACAGGACCCACGTCCTGCCTGGGACAGGGGTAGAGCGCTGGGATCTCAGCCAGGAGGCTTAATGGGAAAGAGCTGAGGCAGCAGGCAGCCTTGCTGCAGATGTGGGGCTAGAGTAGAGGGCCCCAAACTTAGGGTGGGCCCCTGGGTGGAACATTTGGGGGAGGGGTGCAGTATGGCCTAGCCTAGATCCCATTGGCTCTGGCCCCAGCTTGTGGGGCAGCATAGCAGGAGCAGTGTCCAGCCTGCCAGGGGTAGGGGTTCCTGTGTCACCTGAGTGGAGCCCCCCTGGCTGGGGCTGAACTGGGTGGCACTGACTGGCTTGGAGGCCCTAGCATCCAGCTGTCCCCTAGCACTCCCTTCTTAGATGCAGTCCCAGCTTCTGTCTGATGCTGGGGGAGGGGAGAGCAGGAGGGATGACGGCTCTCCTAAACCAAGTTGAGACTGTCTGCTTGGCCTCCTCCCCTCCTCTCTCTGCAGAAAACCAGCTGAAGGTCTGGATGAGCAAATACGGCTGGACAGAAACAGAGTCAGGCAAGATCTTCATCTGCAATCAGGAGGAGAGCATCAAACCCAAGAACATAGTGGAGAAGATTGACTTTGACAGTAAGTTCCATATATCTGCCTGGGCTCAGTCTCTTGCTGGCCACAGGGGGAGACTTGCCGGAGTAAAAACTTCAGGGGTGAGTCTGTCCCCCAAGGGATCTCAGCAGTGGCTGCTACAGGCTGTTATTCAGGGAGTCGGGGCAATGGGTCCACTGAGCAGGGTTCATTTCAATCCTTCCTCTATCTGCAGGTGTCTCCAGCATCATGGCTTCCTCCCAGTGATGCCATCTCCATCACTGCCCTCCTGGCTGCTTCACAAGAACCTGCTCAGGGTTTTTTATTTGGTTCCCTTTTAACTGCGATTCAACCTTAGTCAATAAAAATAATGGCGTCGACCCTGCCTCCTTTCTTGGACCTGGGGCTGTTTGGTGCTAGAACTGGGGTGGGGAAGGGGGGATCTGGCTAGAGAGGCGGGGCAGCAGCTGGAACAGCATGGGTGTAATTAGGTCTTTAGCCAGCACAAGGTCCTTGAGGAGCTGCTACTCTACAACCCCTGCTACACAGGCTCTTGGTTCCAGTCCACTGGGGGAGTTGGCGCAACTGCCCCAGGCCGGGCTCAAGGCAGGATGTTGCCTGCCTGGAGTGCTGAGAACGGGGCTCTGCCAGGCTCCTTGTCCCATGTCTGACCCTGGGGAGAGCAGAGCTCACTGTTGGGCCCTGTGCCCTGATGGGGCCCATTAGGGCCAGCATAGGAGGGTGCTGCAGCATCAGAGGGGAGAACGGCAGGCGGGCTGTGAATTGAAAGCTCCCCACCAGCATATGGCTGGGGCTGCCTGGCTGTTTCTGGGGGCAGGGCCAAACTGTTCTGTACGGTACAGCAGCCTTGATGCACGTGGTGCTGTATGCAACCCACCTAATGGTAACAGAGTCCTGGGGCACTTTTAAAGACTAACAGATTTATTTATCGCTAGTCTTTAAAAGTGCCACAGGACTCTTGTCTTTCTACAATAGACTAACACGGCCACCCCTTTGGAATCCACCTAATGGTGACACCCCTGTTCTCCCAGGGGAAGCCCTGTGCTTTGCAGGAAAGTGCAGAGAGCTGTGGGAGGCTGGCTGAGCCGAGAACTTAGGAGTCCTGCTCCCCTTCTGCAGTGGGGCCCTCTGATCAGCAGTGGTTCTAGGCTGGAGCTAGCAGTGGGGTTCTGTGGTCTGGCTCTGTTCATTCCAGTGGGTGGAGCCAGGTCGGCTGGTCTCCATCTGCCCACTAGGTGGTGCAAAACCCCCAGTGGAGGCAAGCAGCTGGCTGCAGAGGAGAGCAGCTTAGCAGGGCCTGGGCCTGCCTGTGGGGCTTGGGTCCTAGCCAGCCTGGACAGCAGCTGTGGCTTGCTTGGGGCTGCTCAGGCCCAGGTGGGTGGGGGGGCAGGAGCTGACTTCACGGCAGCGAGGCTGCTTTGAGGGCTCTTTCTCAAGCAGCAGGGCCCCCTCTCCAGGCTGGGTTCTGTTCCTGATGGGCCTGATTCCTGGAGTGAGGTATCTCCTCCCACCCCCTGTAGGAACTGTTCCCTAGATTGTCTCTCTTTGGTTGGACAAGAACTTCCTTGCAACTGCCCCATGCTGCTGAGTCGCTGGCAGCTGGTGCTGGTTGTGAGCAATCAAATGCCTGCCTGTTGGGCATGGAGCTGGCAGAGGCAGGGTTGAGATGTCTCCTGTCAACTCCCTGGGCTGCAGGCGATAGGGCTGCTCTTGGCCTCCTGGGATGGAGGAGCCCAGCCACACTGCAAGCCAAGGGACTGAAGAACCAAGCCAGGCAAAGCTTTGTGGTGCTGCTAAAGGCCAGCTGGCCCAGTTCTGCCTGGATCCTGTGTGTGCTGAGGTCCCATCCTGGCCAAGGCTGGGGGGGGGGTCAGGGAGATGCTGACAAGGCTGTGCTGGGCTCCAGGCTGGAACCGGGACCCTGTCTTTGCCACAGACGCACAGGGGTGACATGATCGGTCCTGCCAAGGCCCTTTGTCCAGCTCTGTGGCACAAAGGCCTTCTGTCTGCTGCTTTTTACAGCTGGCACCGCCTGGCTACGCCAAGAGAATGGGTCCGGTTGTAAGGCTGCATGTTCCTCCCATTGTTCCCCTCCCCTCACGCTAGGATCCATGGACTGACTAGTTCCTGGCCTAGGACCTGCCCACTCTCATTCATCACACCAGAGCAGTGGTAGAGGACCGTGTCCATCTCAGCTATGGGGCAAAATGGAAACCGGAGAACCAACAGCAGTTGCTTGATTCTGCCAGGTGAGGACAGCAGGGGGTGCAGTTCATGGGGGAGTCCTGCCAGCACAAGGCCTTTGGGGGTCATGGGCTGACCCAGCCCACAAGGTCCTGCCTGTGTGATCAGCTGGTATGAACATTCCTCGGGCAGGAATGCAGCACACTCCAGAGGCATAATAGGAACAAGCTGCTGGGATTTATCTTCCAGGTGCAGCAGAGATGTTGTAAATGGCAGGTGGGCTGGGGAGAGCACAGTTGTGTTGTGAGGGAAAGGGAAGTCATAGGGGATGGGACAAGCATCCTTAGAGCTTACAGCATGAAGCTGAGGGCTTGATCCTGTCTTTTCTGCACCCTGAGGCAGTAGCCTGGAGGGAGCACAGCACGATCGGGATGGACAGATGAGGACCTCCGTCCCTGAGCGTTGGGCTGTTGTCTCCTGGTGCTTAGTGTCAGGGCGGCTTCGCTGTTGTGGGAGGTTTCCCTTTGGTGTGGCTCATGCTTATGTGAAGGCTCCAAATCAGTCCAGGTATCTTTATCTTTCCAGAGAGCTGAGCTGGCTAGGGGGAGAGACCGGATACTGGCAGGAGGAGGTTGGAGGGAGGGGGCATCTGTAGGGGGAGCTAGAAAGAGAATTTCCGGAGACAGGCCGCTTAGGACGCAGGGCAGGTTGGGCCCTCCTGGGCCATCAGTCCCGGTCCTGCGTGTCACAGCAGCCCTGGCACCTCCTGTTCTTTAACTTTTCAAGCTCTGTCTTCATGCCCGTTTGGTGGTTTACTCCTGCTCAGGGCAGTCACCTAGGGCACCAGGCTTTGAGGGGCGCTAAAGTAGATGGAAGTGAATTTTTTCCCTCTATTTAAATAAATCTGTTAATAGAGAAAAATGATAACCTATGTCGGATGTAGGGGGAGGGGGCACCAAAGGCCTAGTTTGCCCAGGGTGCAGAAAACCCTTGGGCAGCCCTGGCCCTGCTGTTCCTAGTGCCAAGCTATTCCAGAGCCTCCCTCCTCTGCTGGTTGGAAACCTTCATTTCCACCTGAAGTTTATCCCCATGTGCCACCACTGTCCTTTACCTTCAGTGGCTCTTCTCCCTCCCTTGTGTATTCAGAGGCCATTTATTCTATCCACCTCCACCCTGGGTTTTGCCAGGGCCACAAAAGCTCTGCCTCCCCATCAGCCTAGCCGCCTTGATTTGCACCTATTCCAGTTGGAATCCATCTTCCTGGAACATGCCTGACTTGAACTGTGCGCACAGTTCCAAATAAATGTCCATCTCACCTTGTACTAGGCTCCCCTTTGCATTTTCCATGGCTGCATCACACTGATGGCTCAGCTGATAAAGGCAGGTCTTTCTCCTCGCTAGTTTCCAACGGGTGAATCCCCAGCTTACAGAAGAAACTGTGAATTGCTCAGTGTATGATCTTGCATTGTGTTATTATTTATAGTTCTGTTTGGTCTAGGAGCCTGGAATCAGGACCCTCTTAAGTGTGGTACAAACACAGAACCAAAAAAAATGGTCCTTGCCCCAAGCAGTTTGGAGTGGCAGACAAGACAACAGAAGGGTACAGACAGAAAGGGGAGTGCAAGGAAATAATGGGTCACTGTCCTACTAAATTTCAACTCATTCGTATTACTCCCATCTCACTGAGCCAGGGACTGGTATAGCCTGCTCAGATCAGCCCTCTGCTTCAGCCAGGCGCTCTGGCAAAGTCAGGTTTTTCTGTCAAATCCTCCCTTGGGGTTTTCCTCAGGTCCACCTCCAAGAATCAGGGGGTTCCTTGCCAGACTTATCCCCTGGTGTCCAATCTTTGCTCCCATGGAGAACTCTCTTGTCATCCCCATCCCCAGCAGATCACACGAGGGGAAGAGTGAGTGGAGGCCACTCCAAGTTCATGGGTATTCATTCCATGGGGGGTGGCACCTGTGATTGGGATGGCGCACCGCACTTTAGGATGGAAAATGAAGGAGAAATCTGTTTTCAGCTGATGCTGTAGTGGGGAGACAATGGAAGCATCTGGCTTGGAATAACAGATTGTTGGGCTACCCAATTACTCCATGGCTGGCAGGGCCCACAGGATCTTTAATGACCCAGAGCAATCAGGACATCCAGCGAGTCCGGTCTGAGGGCTGGGAAACTGCTGCCCTTGTAGGGCTGTTCCTGGCCAGGCGCCCAGCTGTCCCTGAAAGACTGCCAGCACCTCTATAATAACCTACTACTGCTGGGGGCTGGTGTCTCTTGGTGGCCGGCTCCTTTCAGGATTGTCACTGTTGCACTGATGTACACATTGGATGTTGATCTCCCCATGTGCCCCTGTCATCTGGAGAAATGTCTCCTCTTGGGTATTGCTTTGGATCATTTGCTCCACTTGGGCTGGGGGTGTCTTCAGTTACCTTCCTGGGGTATTGTCCTCTGTCCTCTTATGGGATTATAAAAAAACTGTCACTTTCCCCTTTGTGGGGGTTGGCCCCTGCCCACCCTAAGCCCATGTGGGCAGTGCTGAGGTGACCAGCTTCAACTAGGTACCTTCCCTGTCGTGGAAACCGTGTATTCATGTTATACCCAACCTTCATCAGGGTCAGAGGCAAACTCCCCAGTCAGGCCTATCTCTGTGGGAGCGGGGACCCTGCAGTTGCCTAGGGGGTGCTGTGGATCGACGCTGGGCCACTTCCTACAGGGACCTGGCAATCCCACTGTCTGAATTCTCTTGAGAAAGACACAAACCTCTTGCTGATTCTGCAAGCCAGAAATATGGTAAGCACACTGCAAAGATTCCCAGCACAGGGTTGAGAGCTGGAAGAGGAGGTGAGATCCTCATCCAAAGGATACTATCCTCATCCAAATCATACCATGATTTAAGAGGCCTCCATTCAATCCCTGATCCCTTCCCACAGGGCCAGCAGGATCTGATGCTAGGTAGAACCACTCCAGGCATCTTTGAAACTCCTGCAATAGATCAGATTGATGGGCTGGAGATTAGAAGCTACTCAGATTTTGATGGAACCTAGTCCCCTGCAGTTAGTGTGAGTCATATTACAGGAAAGTACCCAGGGGCACAGGGCCCACTGTGCTGAGAAAGGACAGATGCACCCTAAGGGTGCATCTACACTTACAAATTAAGTCGATTTAAACTTGCTTAAGTCAACTTAATTTAATCTGCGTCTACACTACAATTTCCTTAAATTGACTTAAACTGCTGCTTAAGTGGACTTAAGGAAATGTAAAGTCGACTTTATAAAGCCTAGTATAAAGTCAACTTTACTGGCTAAAGTCGACTTAGCCAGTGTGGACGCAGATTAGCCCTAAATTGACTTAAAGTCGACTTAAAGGGCTCCAGGGCTCCCCCACTGACCTCCCTGCCAGGGTGGTTGGCACAGCCAGAGCCTGGCATGTCCCCCCACAGGGCAGGACACAGCCCTGCCCACCCCACTCCTATACCCTGCCCTTGCCCCTGTCCCGCTCAGCCCCCATTGTACTCAGGTACAATGGGGCAAATGCTGAGCCCACTGGCACTTTGGAAGGGGTGCCCCCCTGCCGCCATGGAGCAGTCCCAGGTCCACCTAGCCCCTAGAAGTCTACTTAGGCATCCAGTGTGGGCACTCTACGTTGATTTGGCAAGGTCCACTTTAAGTCGACTTAATTTTATAGTGTAGGCATGCTAAGTTGACTTATTTTGACAAGTGTATACACAGCCTCTGAGACTGTCCCGAAGAGCCTCGCCTGAACAGACAGACCAAAGCACGGGAGGGGGACTGGCCCTCAGACCTGGCTGAGGTCTTCCAGCAGGTCATGGCAGAGTTGGGAATGGAAACCAGGAGTCCTGACTCTTAGTCCGCTGGCCCATGCTGCCTCTTGGAGATTTAAATGCTGCTTATTCTGATCTAGTCCAGTTTCCATTGGCTTTCAGTGTTCTGCATCTCTGCAAATCAGGTAGTCTGAAGCTTTGGCTCAATTATCTCTTGCCCACAGCCTTTGCTCGTGGTCCTGGCTTCTAAACTAGAGGGGCCTCTTCTCTCTGGCCAAGAATGCGGCTACATGATGATGTCCCTACCTGGGGAGTCTGTGGGTAGTGAACTTTGGGACCTGTGGACAGAACTGCTGTTTGAGCTAAAATATCAGCCCTGTTACCTGGGAGATAGTAGCTGAGTCCCAAACCTCCATGTGGGCTGTAAACACAAGAGGGAAGCAAAGAAGCAGGGTGTGCTAGCAAGCCCCACACAGTATACAGGAATGGAAATGCATGCATGTACAATGGGGCTAATGTTTTAGTGTGTGCGCCTGTGTATATTATCTTTTGTCAGGTCTGTTTCTCTCCCCACTCCTCCCAGCTCCCATCACCCTCTCTGTCGCATCCACTCCCTGTCATTGGGACCAGGACACTGGGTCTGGACCACAAGATGCTCCCATCCCTTTCCTGAACAGGGGCTTTGGCTCTGGGAACATGTGACTGGTGAACCCAGGAGAAGCTGAAGGTCACGGGAGACATGATTCCCTGTTGACAAGTTCCAGAGGGGTAGCTGTGGCAGTCTAGTTTAGCAAAACAAACAAGGAGTCCTGTAGCACTTTTAAAAACTACCAAATTTATTTAGCATATGAGCTTTCGTGGGAGGAAAATCCCATTTCATCAGGTGCTTGAAGTTCTCCATCTTCAAGCATCTGATAAAGTGGGATTTTCTCCCACAAAAGCTCATGCAATAAATAAATTTGTTAGTCTTTAAAAGTGCCACAAGACTCCTTGTTTGTTTCGATGATCCCCTGTGTGCATCTCAGCCCGCCCATTATTTCTTTCTAAGCAAGTGTTGCCATTTAGATTAGCGTTTAGTGCAGAATATTCCATCCGGCCTGCCCCTCTTAACAGCTTGCTGGTGGGTGGGAGGGAATTTAAAATGACTGCTGCATGCTGGGGAGTCAGCTGCCATGCCATGCTCTTTCTCCCCCACTGACAGCAAGTTCTCTCATCTGATAAATAGAGGATTCCAAGCCAGTGTCTAAATATATATGTCGCAGGAATGTTCAGCATCTCGGCGCGCAGGAAATGGGAGGGCATAACCTTTGCTTCATATTTGCGGAGCCAAGAAATAAAACAAAAATGTAGGGGTGAAGGGGGAAAGAAAAATGTTGATGGTATTTCAAAATGGAGCAGGGAAAAAAGATGCAGCCAAATCTGCGGGTCTTGTTTGCAGCCATTTCCCAGATGTGTTGGGGGACTTTGCATCTGAAAAGAGCTTTAATATGGCAGATTCCTGGAATTTCATCCCCCTTCTTTCCTCGTCATCTATGATCTCACCAGACAGTACCTATGATACAGGCTAACCCCTTGCACAAGGTTAAATATTCAGTGGGAAAATGATTACAGCTGTTCTTTGGTTAGTTAGGACACAAGGGCTGCTGCATATTGGAGTGGCTCTGGACATAAAGGTGAGAGCAATGCTAGGACTTAGAACTGCCTGCCCCAAAAGTCTTGAACTGAAGGGGAATCTCACCTCGGTCGTAGTAGTATAGGGCCTATGACACACTGGTCAGCAGTGTAGATTCCATATCCTGAAAGGCAATGGTGTGTACATGTACACACACACTCCCTCCAGCTGGTTTATGACATACTCCCCTAGACAAAGCTCACAAAGATAAGAATAGATCTGATCTTTGAATATGTGGGCGCCCCCAAAGGAGTGATCCCATGCCAGACACCAGTGTAAAGAATCCATTGCCACCTTGTAAGATATTTCCTTAACCCTGAAGGGGATTGCCTCTGAGTGATCTGTTTCCTCCTGCTTGAACATGATGAGCGCTGAACGCGCCATCACCTTTGGCCGTGAGATGCCATTGGCTGAGACGGTTCCAGTGCCCTTTTTTCAGCAGTGAATGAAAATAAAATCTCATTAGTCGGTTTTTGGTCCAATTAAGCCTCTGAGATGGGCTGTTAATGTGGACAAAGGAATGCAAAGGCTGGTGCTGAGCTATCGGAAGTGACAAATGAAATGAAATGTTACAAATGCGATTATCCTCAAACAAGAAGCCTGCTACAAGAACTGCCCTGTCAGCTGCTTCATGTGCGGCAGAGGCTAACTGCACCTGCTAGAGAAGCCCAGGGAGTCTCTGGGCTAGTGGGATTCTACTCGTTCCTCACACGTTCCTCACATCTGCCCAGGTAACTTTGGCTCATGAGGCAGTATTGACTTTGTTCCTGTGCCCAGAGGGCTTCTTGAAACTTTGGCCCAAATTCCATGGGTGCCGTAACAGAAGTGGGAACAGCAAAAGAAGTTTATGTTGCCAGGTTTCTAGATGGAAAGAAAGCCTGTAAATGTTTTTTTCATTCCTAACTATCTGTTTTTGATTATTTCTAGCTTTGGCTCCATGTCCTTCCTCACCGAGCACACAGATTTCCTGATCCACATTATACTGGAGCTTTGGGTTTGGTTTCAGACCTGAAATGGGGCTCAGGTCCAGGCCCAGGCCTGTCATTAGTCACCCTTTCTTTGTTTTCTGAGCCATGAACCTCACATGGCAGAAAAGACTCTTTATCTTTTGTTCCTCCAGGTTACCAGGCACATCCCAATTGGAACCAGAAATGGGTCCCTCCTAGTTCTGTAGCCAGCCCAGGATTGGCCCCTAGGTTGGGAGTGGGTCCCCGGGTGCTGGTTGTGTCCCCACCAATCATTTCCAGCCATGGCTTTTCTTTACTTTTCCCAGCTCCAGCATCCAGCTCACTGAACTACCTTCTTGAATCACGGCTGTCTCCATCAGGCCACAGTTGAGAAACAAGGAGGACTCTCAACGTGACATCTGTGCCCACACTGGCCATCCAGGATCCTCTCATGATGGAGGATGAGCCAAAGAACTTCCCCTACTCCACAGCATGGTCTTTAGAGCAGAAGGGGAACCCTGTGGGAAGCCAGCCCTGCAAAACAGGCTGAGTCAACAACATACATGGCTTAGTGTCCAGGGCTGGATAGGTCAGGGGGCTATGGAGCCGGTCCCTAGTTTGAATCAAACAGTGATCTGCTCCGCACCCTGAGAGAACAGAGGTTGTTGAGCCAACAGGACGTGTGTCTCCATCACAAAATTCAGCAGCACAATGGGTGCATCTACACTTGTAAATTAAGTCGACTTAAGCTTGCTTAAGTTGACTTAATTTACTCTGCATCTACACTACACTTTCCTTAAATCAACTTAAGCAAGCTGCTTAAGTTGACTTAAGAAAAATTAAGTCGACTTTATAAAACCTACTTTTAAGTCAACTTTTGGCTTAAGTCGACTTTCTAAAGTCGACTTAAGCCAGTGTAGACCTGGAGTAGCCCTAAGTCAACTCTAAGTTGACTTAGGGCTCTCCAGGACTCCCCCACTGCCCTCCCTTCCAGGGTGGCTGGCACAGCCACAGCCTGGCATGCCCTGCCCACCCTGCCCCTATGCCCTGCCAGGGACCCTGTCCCCCTTTGCCTCATTTTACCCAGGTACAATGGGGCAAAGGCTGAGCCCCCTGGCACTTGGCAAGGGATGCCCCCCCGCCACCATGAACCAGTCCCAGATCCACCTGGCCCCTACAAGTCGACCTAGGCATCCAGTGTGGACGCTGTAGGTCGACTTGTAGGGTCCCCCCAAAATCGACTTAAAATTTAAGTGTGGACATGCTAAGTTAACTTTGTTAAGTCGATTTAGCTAAGTCAACCTAAATTAACAAGTGTAGACATAGCCAATTAGTCCCCTTTGTTGACTGCCATGGAGACTGAATGGGGTCCCTCCAAGGTGGAGAAAGCTCATTGGTCCGTGTGCTGCCCCTGCCATCGGGATAGGCAGACGTGCAGTTCCCAGGCTATCCATCTAGAACCTCTCATCAGTTATTTCTCTGGGGATAACCCAGGATCACAATCTGGGGTGCAATCGAGACCAGTGGGAGGTTGGTCACCACTTGTTTTGTAACCTGGAGTGCCTTAAAATGCTCTGCAGCACTAGCTCCTGCCAGGGTGCTCCCAGACAGTGTCTGTATCTGGAGGAAGCCTGGTTCGGCCACTCTGGCTCCAGCAGCCTGCTTTTTATTCCCTGGGCTCCGCTGGCCTTGGCTACTACCAGGCAAATGACCAATGGTTACAGTATAATTTGACGGGCCCTGGAACCCTCCTAATCTCCAGGCCCCCTTCCCGTATTGTCTGGGCCCCCTTCATGCATGTGTGGGCCCCATTTGCAACCACTTCTCAGTACCACATGCATCGGTTATCGCTCTGTAAAGTATTTATAATTTTATATGGTGTTCATGTCTATAGCAATTATTGTCACCAACTAGCAAACACCGCATAACACCATAAGTATTGTGATTAACAACGGTGGGGCGTAGGATCTGCCAGCAGCCAGGGCAGGGTGGAATATGCGTTCCGCTGGATTTTTCTGTTTTTAGGGGCCCCAGAACTCTGGCCCCTCAAATTTGGGGCCCCCAGAACTGCATTCCAGTGTGTTCCCCCTTGCTTTAACCCCTGGACCCCACAAACCTCCAGTCCCAAATTTCCCCAACATCCTGCAATGTCCAACCCTCTTGCGGATCCATTCAGAGAAGTCATAAGGTCTAGTGCACCATTAAAGAGTTGAAACCACAGCAGCCTATTGCCTTAGCTGGAGTCCCCAAATGCCTCAATTCAAACACAGCACTGGGTTGGTGTAAACTAAAAGTAAAATAAGTGGCTGACTGGAAGAGCATGGACTAAGTGATACAAGTAAAAGGGATAAAGGTAGAGATGGTTACAACCAAATAAAGGGAAAATGCACACCTAAACGATTAAAACTGAACTTAGCAAGATACAGCCTTGGTTCAAGGTAGATTTCTTACCGATTTTTCTTTTTTCCAGTCATGGCTGACTTCCTCTGTTAGGACTTTCCACAGAAGTACAAGGGGCTGGTTTCCCTTTTCTTCCGACGTGATAGATCTTTGCCAAAGCAGGTTTCTCAACAATATTCAGTTCCCAGAAACATTGAAGTTTGGTTGAAGGACCCATCTTTCTCAACTTGCAGGACTGTTGGCCCCCTGTGTCTGCCTGGTTACATCTCACAATGGCTTCCCCTTTCTCCTTATCTCTTCCTAAACTCATTGTTTTGACCCCAGACTCAGGAGGACCTCATGCTGTTCTTCCCTTTCTGAGGACTTCCCATCCGCCTGCTGATTCATATGTAAACAAGGCTTCCACTGTCTCTGTCAGCTCACCAAGCTGGTCAGACACACAAATACACATTCCTTAGCCTAGGGGAACTCGGTCGATGCGTTGCTTTCCAAACGCATTTTAGGAACAACAAGGCGGATGTCTTGTCCAATATCTTTTATTGGAAGACATGAACCACCGATGGCTCTCTGTGTCCCACCCAGCTAATATATCATGAAGCCTTTAAGTATTATACAGCTGCCCATAGGTGTCTGGCCAGTCTCTGCCTCGAGAGTAATCCAGTGAGCAGAGAAACCTGTGGAAAGATTAGACACCTGGCGAAAATGTCTTTCCTTGTGCTACCTCTCCATCCCTGCTGGAAAGCGCCAGGATAATCCCAGCCTTGTTTTTATGTCCTGAAAGAGATGACATCAAAGCAGCATAATCTAGGACAGGAGCATTTCCGAGGCTGCTGCTCGATAAGGACCTTGCAATGAATCCCTTGGCCATGAAGCAGAAGCATGTGCTGAATGGCTCGTGCTTCCCAAAGTACATGAGAATGTGTCAGTGAAGCGAGCATGTGTCTGTGAATGAGTGGGTGCCCACACGTATGAGGTCTCACTGTGTGTATGACAGGACTTTATTTTTGAATATGTGCGTGAGAGAGGAGGGTGTTTGAGGAACATGACTGTGTATTTATGACTGTGCCTATGGTCCTCTTACAAGCCCTGTTACCATGGTATCACAACCTTTAATGTACTCATCCTCACAAATCCGCTGTGATGTAGGTTAAGGCTACTATCCCCTTTGTACAATGGGCAACTGAGGCACAGAGAAGTTAAGTGACTTACCAAGGTCATACCTGCCTCAGTTTCTCTATCTTTGGCTGAGTTGGGGACTGAGTGAGGATTTCCCAAATCCCAAGCTGGTGCCCTAGTCCTAGTCAATCTTTCCTTCCAAGAGGAACATGCTTATCTGTGTGTGTGCACACAATGGGCCATGGCTATGTCAAAGACACAACAATGTATTGATGAATACCTGAGTGCGACAATAAGGGGCTTTTGGGAACAAATGAAGATTTGAATGTGTCTTGTTAGTGCTCACGGCACAAACATCATAGCATAAACCTACTCCAAGGGGATAAACACCACCTCCTCCTCTCCCAGCCCATCTGGGCTACCACAACACCTCTGCTTATGGCCATGCCACAAACAGATCCACTCGGGCCTGCAGCCATACATAGTTTGCAGGGAACACCAAGCAACTGGTGAGAGCTTCATTCCTCGGCCAGCAGCCTTAGGATAATTGCTGTGACAGAGGACAAAGATGGATGCTCAATCACAGAACCTGATCACTGGAAAACCACTTCCTTTCTCAATGCAAACAGCGGTTACAAATTAGGGAACCTGTGGGTGAACCAAGGTTCATTATATTAAGACAGTTCTCCTCACATCACAGCTTGGAGCCAGGCCTGAACTTGTATAGGCTACTCACGGGTAGGGTTATTTCTATTTATAAGACTGATGGCAGCTTCCTCCCATTGTTGCAGAAGAAGGCAGCTCCCCAGGATTCATGCTGCGGCTGTAGGACCGGAATCAGTCAAAGCTGCAAGTGGAATTTTAATGAAAAGTTTCCATCCAGTCATTTTTCCTTTACTCTCCATGGGAGACTGATGCACAATAATGAAATTACGAGAATTAATAGTATCTCAAACTCCCTATTCACACCATTGACCTTGCTGGATGGAATCAGATCTGTGCAACAGAGGGCCTCTACTGACAATTGCTAATGGAGATTCCTCTTCTGTGTGACTGGCTGGGTCCTGAGCTTTCAGAATGCAAGCTGCTGAGTTCTGTTCTTGGTTTTAACTTTGATTTGAAACAATCTATTGATGAATGGAATGGGGAGCCAAGAGCACAGCTGGGCTTCGTCCATTCTTCACACAGTCCACATGTTTCTCTGATCCAAACCCGTCTACTTTTTGTCAAGCCATGAGCTCAATGGTGCTAACAAGGGACTGAGCTGTTCCATTTGTGCTCATTCTTGATGTTGGTCTCTTCTCATACATATTGTGGTAAGACTTTCTGCAGGTCCAGCAGATCGGATGCTAAACTAGGAGTCAGGACTTGCTATTACAATGTCTGCCACAGCTGGGATGCCTTGGGTAAGGTACATCCCTGCTCTATGCCTCAGTTTCCCCATCTGTCCAATGGGCCTCCTTTGTAAAATGCTTGGAGATGAAAAGCACTACAATAGAGCTCATTTTTATTCCTGAGCCCTCAGACCCTGTCCAGACATGGGTCAGAAGGTGTTTTGCAGTAGTGGTCATCCCACCCACAGACACCACGTCCCCTTAACGTGCCACTTCACAGAGGGGTTGGCCCCGCTTTCCAAGACGCAGGCTGCAATGTCCACAGGGAACGTCCCCATGGAACCTGGTGGCCTGGCAGGCTGAGGTGTGGCAGAATCTGACTCCAGCTTTGTTGGGCTGGATGCTGGAGCCGTGCTCCGCTCCTCACATGGCAGGGCAAGTGGATGGCACTGTCTGAGAGGTGTTGACCACCCACGGGACCCCACATGGGGTAGTGTTGTTATCTTCTCTCTCTCTGTGTGTCTCGCGTGCGCGCACACACACTCAGAAGGGTTGAGGGGCACTGATCCCCACCCACACTGCAAATATTCATGATGGGAAAATAGAGGCCATTCAGGAATATTCATGATAAATATAGCCACACACCTTATAAATATTCATGAAGAGGCCACTCTCCCTTCTTCCCTCAGCCTTTGAATGACCAGGAGGGGGTGGGAAGCCTATTCTGAATATTCATGAGGACGGTTTAAGCTCCACCCACAATATGAATATTATCGGGGTCACAGCCCCACACACCATATGAGTAACACAAGAGGTTACACCACACCCGCTATATAAATATTCATGACGGATCACACCAACCCTCCCCTCTAATTTGAATATTCATAAGGGAGGAGGAAGGTCTATCCACCACATGAATATTCATAAGAAGAGGTACCGCCTCACGTCACACATACTCAGTGTATGATTGTCATTGGCCACACACACAGCATGACCAGTCATCGCGGGAGAAGGGGGCTCGTGGCTGCCAGGGAAGCCAAGAAGCAGGCGCAAGAGAGTTCCAGGGGAGAAGAGGGAGGGAACAGGAAAAATGGACGCAGGCGCACTGCCAGACCCTGAGGGGGAGAGACAGCGCAGACGCAGTGAGAGCCCGTAGGAGCGGGCAGGACAGGCAGACGTCTCCCGAGGTGGTGGGGTGGGATGAGAATGCGTGTCTAGCGCCTGCGCAGTGAGATTTTTGAGCACGGCATGAGGTCACCTATGGCTCCTCCGGGATCCCACGCAGCGCAGTAAGGGCGGGGCGGGGCCTGTGCACGGCGCAAGCGCCGCCAGCCTAGGCCCCGCCCCCAAGGGCGAGTCGGCCCCTCCCCCCGCCGGAGAGAGCGGCTCCCCAGCCTGGCCGGTTGCAGTCAGTCAGTTAGGCAGCCCTGGCGGTTGGGCGGCGCTGGGCCGGGAGGCGCGCGTAATATGGTGGATTATCACGCAGCCGGACAGCCTTACCAGTACGGCGGGAACGGGCCCGGCTCGACCGGCGGCATCGGCGACTACATGGCTCAGGAGGACGATTGGGACCGGGACCTGCTGCTCGACCCCGCCTGGGAGAAACAGCAGCGCAAGGTGCGGGGGGCGCTGGGGCTGCGGGGAGGTGGGGGCCTCTCTGGCTCTGCGGTGGGGTCTGGTCTGGGGGGCAAAGGGGGCAGGTCTGGGCCCAGCAGCGCAGGGTGGGTGCCTGGGCTGAGGAGACAGGGTGGGGGTGGTCTGAGCCTGAGAGAAGCAGTAGAGTGGGTGCAGGCGGGGGCTGGTTTTTGGGACAAGGGAGAGGTGGGGGGGGGGGGACGGGCCCTTGGGGGAGGGCTGGGCAGGCTGGGGTTGTCCCGGGGTTGAGGGCCGGGACCATCAGCCTGGCAGATGTATCAGCACAAGGGGCGGGGTGGACGTGCCACTGCATGATAAACTGGGCAGTTACATGCTTGGGTGGTTTAAGCTGTGGGGCCTGACTGGGCTGTGCCTAGGAGGAGACTGGGGGGAACTGGGGGTTGGGGACCTGCTACTGGACCCGATATGGGAAGGATCAGGCAGGTCAAGAGAGCCTGGGCTCCTAGTGGTCGTGGTGGTGGGATGCTTGTTGCTGGCTTTGGGGGGCTGTGACCTAGGAGGAGCAGCAGTGTTAGGAATAAAAGAGATGGGGGAGTGGGAACTGGGTAGGAGGTTTCTGCTATTGGATCTAGCCTGGAGAAACATCAGGTCAGGGTGGTGGGGGTGCTGGAGAGGTGTAAAGAGGAAATGGGCTTTGGTTTTGGGTGGGCAGAATAATAGAGAGCAAGGATGCTTGTGGGAGAGGATGGAGGGAGTCGGGTGGGACAGGGTTTCAGTATGTATTGGTTGCATGAGGAAGCAGGAGTCATGGGTGTTGGGTGGGGCAGGTTGAAATGTATGTGATGGTGGGTAGACAGCAAATTCCTAGCTACTGCTTTGAAGTGCTCTCCTTTGAGTACTCTGCCATTGGTAGGGAATGCTGAGAGCCCTGAAAGGGAAGTGTCTGTTTCCCACACCCCTTCCTCCCCTTCCCTGGAATCTCCTTGGGGAAAAGCTTCCTAATTACATAGACCTCACTGTGGAGCTACTGGGAGCTGTTGACCTATCGGAGATAGTGTCTCAGTTTAGAGTTTCTATAATCTATCTTTGCTGCATGGTGACAAGTTCCTGGGGTAGCTGTGTTGCATGATGACTTTCAACTGCCCCTTTGAAGCTGTCTTCTCCACTGCCTTCATTTCCTTCCTTGCTTTTGTCTCATCAGCAGAGAGAGCAAGGAATGGTGAAACCATGGAGGTGAAAACTCCAATCTGTATGCTTTTCTTGTATGTTTAAATATTTTTGTAGAAAGATTTTTAACTTGCCCTCTCAGCCAAGATCTTGGTTGCTGCACCAGCTGTTTATGTTAATATATAAAAATGCACATATTGTGATCTCTAGTTGCATGTTCACAAACCCCAGAATGCTCAGACATTTGTTGATGGGCACATTTGTTGACTGACAACCATAAACATGCTGAGGCTTAATTACCCTGCCTGGTATTATCACTCCTGAGGATAGCTGTATATCTGCTAGCAGTGAATCCTGCCAGGTTGCAGGAATCCTTCCTGCCATTTCTTTGGCTTATGATTTGGAAATACTTGCTTGAGTGGACTAAATTTGCTGAGATGGCATCAAAATCCTCTCTGGTTTGTTAAGAGTTAAAAGTATTTTGGGTTAATTGTCATCAAATTGACACAGGGCTGAACTTTGTGCTTCTGGCACTTTTTAGTGCCTGGTGCATCTAAAGCCATGCACAAGTTTTAATGTGTGACACTTGCAATTCATGTAGCTTTTACATTCCTTGGTGTGAGAGAATATATTTGAATGCAAACCCATTTTACAAAACTACACCCTTCAATTTATCAGATCCTGTCCTGAAATGACTGCATTGTTAATTCAGTTAACTGAAGCCAGAAACTATTAGGACTGCAGCAGTATTAACACTTGGGTTCTTATATAAATCTGATCTCCCTCCCCCAACTTCATCTAATTTTCCATTGGGAGTTTCACAGAGCTGGGCAGGGTAATCTTTTTTTCTCCTTTCTCCCTTCTACTCATGAAGGCGGACTCTATTGATAATTACAAAATCCTATCAGCATAGCAAGGCAACACTTGATTGTGAGACTCCTGTGTATTGATTGTGAAGAATATGTGCAGTTTTCTCTGCCATTTTTTTCAGAACCCTGGAAATGTAGTAATGCATCGAGAACTCTGACCTATAGTTGGTTTCACGTTCATGTTGGTTAATAATATGAAGATTATTTGTGTTGTCTGATTTGTTTCTTTAGGCAGGCAGTGGAGAATTCAAGGTGGCCATCTGTTATTTTGTTTAATTATCTTAATTGCATGCTATTTACAACAGAGCTAAAAATATCAGAGCAGAATTCAACGAGGTGGAAGAATTTTTAGACCCCAAGCTGGCTCGAAAAGAAACTTTCGAAGGGAATATTTTGTTCTAAATGTAACAAGCATGTGTTGGTCAAAACTATGTAAGGAGTCCATGCTGTCAGGCTTCCAGTGAGCTTGGGCTGAAATCAGACTGAAGATATTTAAAAAATAGCCACTAGGCTGTTTCAAAAGTGTGTAAAAACCAACTCACATTGGTAATGATTTTTCCATCTATTAGGAGGTAATGAACTGTAGTAGGGAGATAATGCAAAGGCTCACTTTTAAATCATGCTGGTTCTACCCTCAATCATTGAGCAATAGCGTGGTCCACTTAAAGCACCTTGCTAAAGGTTTTTAAGTAGTTTGTCACTATGATGTGGCACCTTAGCTGCTCTTTTCATGGGAGAATGATATTGCTGACTGTTTCAGGGTGTGTGTGATTTCCATGATGTAGAATTGCACTGATGCCCATCCCATCTTTTCTCCTCCTGGATTCATTTGTCCTTCACAGTTCACTGAAACTACTTTCCTATGATATGAAACACTCACCTTTCTGAAATAGGACTACAGCTCTGCAGTCAACTGGAAATTGTTTTTAATATAACTAAATTCCGCTGGAAAGCGTTGTTGATTTGAATTATGCTGGTATAGTTAAGCTGGCAAACTCCTTCTAGTGTAGATACAGTTCTATAGGTATGGAAGTGCTTATACTAGCTCAGGGAACCAGTATAAACCATACCGCTTTAAGCATTCTTACACCTGTAATTGCATGTGTAGTGTAGGACTTTTACTACTTGAGTTATGCAACAAAAATGAGTGTCCTGTGGCACCTTAAAGACTAAACAAATTTCTTCGGGCATAAGCTTTTATGGGTTCTAACCCACTTTGTGAGAAGCATGAAGTGGAAACTAGAGTGGAAGGGCATGTATACACATGCCAGGATGAAGGAGGGCAAGTGTTAGCTAAGTCAATTCAGTTTTGGTAGGTGAGTCCTGTTCATAGCGGTTGATTAGAAGGCAAGAATGTGTGAACAGGGACAATCACTTTTTGTAATGTGCTAACCATTCCAAGTCCCTACTCAGACCCACTCTGATTGTGTCAAGTTTGCAAATCAGTTCCAGCTCTGCAGTTTCATGCTGAATCTGGTTTGGAATTTTTTTTTGTTGAAGTATGGCAACTTTCAAGTCTGCTACAGAGTGTCCAGAGATATTGAAGTGCTCTCCTACTGGTTTATGGATGTTACCATTTTTGATGTCCAATGTGTCCATTTATTCTTTTGCATAGCAGACTTAGTCTGTAAAAGATGAGAAGCTTTGGAACTGATTGACTTTATGGTGACGTTTGGGTGAAGTCAGAGCAAAATTTAGACTGATATAAGCCAAAGAAGAGAGGAGGGAAGCCTTGGAGACTTAATTTATTGAACATTGCAATCCTGATATCTGAGCAGTTCAGTTTACTGTAATTTTCGCATCTTGTAGCAAATAAAAACGCTTATGTATTGCATGCTATTTTGGCTGTCATGCTGACTTCTGAAAGTTTAGTGCATTTCCTAAACATTTCTGATCCTTCCCCTTTAGATACCTCTCACCTCATTTTTCCAGATTTCAAGCTAAGTTGCAGCAAGTTTCATTCACCCTTTGAGGAGATGATAAAATGTAGTTAATACTTCCTTTTGCAAAAATAGTTGCTACTTCTCCATCATGTGAAATCTCCATCATTGGAGATTTAAGAGTGGTTTAGACAAACACCTGTCAGGGATGATGCAGCTCAGGGTTCAACAAACCCAGGGTGCCAGGTTGCCATGGCACCTGGGATTTGTATTGTGCTTAGCTCCACCACAGGGCTGCAGGAGCGAAGTGGCCCCTGGTGACTAAAAATAAACTTGGCAGTGCCTTCAGCGGTACCAGCTCGGCTGCATTTCAGCAGTGGAGATCCTGTGCTGCTGCTGTAATGGCATTTCAGGGGTGGGGAGGTGTCCAAGCTAGGCTGGCACCTAGGTGGATGGCAATATTGTTGAGTCCTGGTCTAGTTAATACTTAGACCTGCCATAACTGCAGAGACTGGACTAGATGACCTCTCAAGATATCTTCCAGTTCTATGATTCTCCTAAAATAGGTGGAATGTTTGTGCTCCTGCCAGGAGCTGCGAGTATGGCGAAGGACACCTCACTAGTGCCTGGAAGCTACCAGTGGAGAGCTCTGCTGCCCGAAGTGCCCCTGCTGAGGAGGCACTCCACCAACGCAAGGAGCATAGTGTGGACATCAGCCACGTCAGTAATTAATGCCTTGGCTGTAAGTTGACCCAACATAGGTCTGCTTATCTTTGTGGTGCAGTCAAGGCCTTAGAATCAAGGTGGGCATGGTAACATCTTGTATTGGTTTTACAGAGTTCTTCTTCAGAGCAGCTCTGTGTAAGCTCGAAAGTTAGTCTCTTGCTAACAGAAGCTGGTCCAGTAAAAGATATCACCTCCCCCACCTTGTCTCTCTAATATCCTAGGACCAACACAATGCCATTACATAATCTTAATGTTAGCATGTGCCTGGGCAGTGCTTGTATTTCAGCAACATATTAAACATAGCAAGATCCACAAAGGGAAACTGTCAGATTATCTTCACCTGAGGTAGGCCAGGTTTGCTCAGTAACGCAATGCTGAATGTTCTTGCAGGCTGTGTTTAAGTTGGCATGCTAGTGAAAGTACAGGGTTCACTGATTTCAGAGTAGAAACGACGGTTTCAAATTCCAGTCTGCTCAAAGGCTAATCTATTTTTTTTTTAATTCCCTTCACCCACCCCAAAAGGTTAGTTCTTTTTTCTTTCTCAAAGAAATCTGTGCTGTTTTTCACTGAATCAGTACAGGATAAGCCTCTTAACCAATGGTTTAATCGAGACTATAAAACACAGAACTCAGCATCTAACCTTTAAAAGTACTTTTGCTGTGTGCCCTTTTAGGTTTTTCTTTGCAGCACAATGCTTGAAAGAAATGGTTCTAAAGCAGGGTTACCAATCTTGTGTTTTAGTTTTTACTGACAAAAAGATCTGAAGTTGATTTTTTTTTTTTTTTTTTTTAAAGCTGACGTGGTAAGCTTTACTTGCATCACTAAAGTGCCATAAGCAATATAATGTCACAAAAGTGTGTACTCGCTCACAATATTCTGTATGCAGGAATTTGAAATCATGCAATTGTTTTAGCTGCAGTTCGTTGATTGGTTCTTTAGGTGTGAGACATAATGGAAAGGATAGTCACTATCAGTGCAGTTTTATGACACAAGAAGTGATTCTGAAAGATGACAATATCAAAATACAATGTGTTATTTCCACTCAATTTTACTTAGTTTAATTTATTTACAGAATAACTGACTATGTTACCATAGCACATTTTTACTGACCATCAGTGAATTTACTGATGGTTGGCAACCCTGTACAGAGAAGCACAGAAATTAGCTCTGCTGAATGTTTATAGCAGTTTACTTCAAAGAACTGTGCAAAATTAAAAGGCAACTTGGTCTCATGGATTGAGCTCAGGATTGGGAGCCAAGAATGGATTCTGCCAGTGGCTCATCGTGGCCTTGAGCAACAAATTAAACCATTGCCTGAAATTACCTGTCCTTTGATAAATTAGCTTCCTTGTGTGGGGTGAGAACTGATGCCTAGGGAGCACCTGCCCAGTGTGCGCAAGAACTACCAGTGTTTTAACTGCTCAGTGAGGTTTAAGAAGCATGCCAGAATACCCAAACATCAGAAACTTGTTTTTATTTTCTTTGTCTGAGCAAAAGTCAAAGGCCACTTTGTCAAATGCTTCTCTGTGGTTTTGAATAGCCTCTTTAGCTACGTGGTCACATTTATCCAAAGAGAACCACAGAATCAATATCGTGAAGTATAAACACACTTTCCTCTATATGAAGGCTTTAGGCCATTATTGGTTCATTCATTATGTTCATTCAACCATCCTGCATTAATGTCAATTCTTATACTTTTAGTTAGCTTTTTTTATGCGATTTCTACTCCCGTATTTAGTAATGGGCCTGTGATTTCAAATTTGTCAGCAGGAATATATTAGGGTGAAGTGCTTCAGGCACTTCTTTAAATTATTCATTCTGTGCTATATTGAAAGTGGTGATTTTTAGTGTTGAAGGTTGCAACTTTTTCAGTTTAATGGCATAATCCCAGATTTAGTTTTTGACAATTTTGGGGTGTCGGAGATGAACATAGCCATTCCTATGTGAGGCTGGTGTTGGAGAGTTGCTGGAAGCTTTGGAACAGGGATTTGAGTTGTCATGATTATGTTGATGCTGTAATCATGTCTCACTTCCAGGTTAGTGAGTTGTCATTCTTTCAACAGACAAAGTTTTATTCAGTGGCAAATTTGAGCTTGAAAAATGCAAAGAAACTGATTTTATGCTGCTCTTAAGACTTCCTATTTTCTTACTTCACTTGTGATGTTTACACTTCACTGTAGAAGAATGATCTAGTTTCCATTATTTCGGTTCCTTCAACTGCTTGTTTCTCATTCTTTTATGTCTAACAAATTGAGGCAGATACATTCATACATCAGTGTGTGATCACTGAATATGAATTACCAATTTGCAGTACTGATCAGCAGGGCTCATATTTCCTATATCTGAAGTGAAAACCTCCACCTCTGTTCTTTCTACATCCATTTTAGCACCACAGTAACTAAAAACATCTATGTTGCTGCTGGAAAATTTTCTGTAAACTTCCTTGGTGTAGATGAGGCTCCAGTGAAGACTGAAAAATAAGATCAGTTGGGCAACTTTATATATAACTAAAGGATCAAGTGCTTTGTTCACCTGCTAGAATTTGCTAGATCCTAGCCACCCAAGTCCTTTAGCAGTTCATTACTCCTCTTTCTCCCCTTTCTTCAGCTCCAAAGGCTGAATAACATCCAAAGCGACAGAATAGCACTTGATGACTTTTCTCCCTGGGCTTTTTTAGGTCATTGTTTCTGTTGATTCATTGCATTGAAAAATACTAACCTACAGCAGGAATAGGCTTGTCGTATGTCTTTCTGATGCATCAGTAAAAATCAAATGACTTTTGACTCCTGGGTGACATGATTTGTATTGGACTTCTACTGTAGTCTATTTCCTGCCAGTTGGCCCACTTATAGCTATTTGGTGGCTGAGATTTTTCCTCTTCAGAAGGTCCTTTTCTCTTTGAAAGACAACAAGGCCTCAAGTGTCATTGACCAAGCAAAGATTTTTTGATTAAAAAGCATGTTACTTTGAAATGCAGCCATTAAAGGCTCTCTGATCCTGAGCGGGAGAGCTTAGTACAAAAGCTACATAGGAAAGGTAAAATTGAAACTCAACTATTTTATAGTAATGATGGTGAAGGATGATTGCGGTACCTGCCTCATGTTTTGTCGCTCTGTTGAATAGTGATGGAAAAGTCACTTTCTGTTGCAGTGCCTTTCTTCTGATTTATTTGTAAAGTTGCAGCCCCACAGTTTACATATATCACATCTGTTTTTGTTTGGGGGGTGGGTTGCACTAATGAATTCCTTGTAAACTTAAAAGGACATCACCATGCGGGTAGCATACTAAACTCAACTCAGTTTCATGTGTCTGAACTAGGGAGGGGAAGGAGAAGGAGAAGCAGAAGCAGAAATAGCATTGGCAGGCCACAGGGCTTCTTAGATTCCAGCAAATACTGCAACACCACAGGGAGTCCCTGACATTTAAATACTTCATCAGGTTGTAGAAATAAAACTGTCCTATTAGAAGGCTTACAGTGGATTAATACATGGCTCAGTGTGAATACTGTCTCCTGGAGTGAAAGGGCAAAGGATGTTACAGTTCAGGAAAAGACTACATAAGGCCATTTCACTGGTGCTGAATAGGTGTATATCTGTGCATGCACAAGCCATCCAAACAGTTGCGGTTTAGTGCTGGTATGTGTCCAGTCTCTGGGGTTTCTGTGCTGGAATCTCAGCTATGTGACTTTAACAGCAGGGCAGAATCCGTCTGCATCCTCTGCGTGGTTTTCCAAACATTAGCAAACAAAAAGAAAATGAGTGCCAGTATTCAGCCTTAACGAAAATGTATATCGTATCCATGTGTTCCACACACTTGCTTCCTGTTGTGTTAATGTTGCAGAGATCACTGTTTTCACAAGAAGATGGTATCTTTGAGTGAATTAGTGGAATCGTGTGCTTTGCTGGGCTAGAAAGTCAAGCTGGAAGACATGGAGGCTTGTTTTACAAGTTAACTTGGTTTTCTTGTTCCGCAGCAAACTGGGGTTGTAAATCCAAATTGTGTAACATTAGATTTAGCTTCCAAGGTTTTAGGCTTGGATACATACCATTTTTGTACAAAAGTTACCTACATCCTTGAACTGGTTTGAAGGGCATGCAAATGTTCACTCTTTGTTGGGTTGCCTTGTAACTGTGATTTAAATTTCATTTTATTGGCCCAAATCCAGAATGTAAATGTCCCATTGATTCTGAAGGTGGTTACATTTTTATCTTGATTTGGGTGCCAAATTAGTACAGCATGTTATAAAGTCTGCAATACAGAGCTATGCTGCGCACGAGGGAATGGTTGTGAAGGATTTGGGTTAGAAACTACCTTTCCTACCTTTCCAGAGCTTTCTCGCTCTGCCTTGATGAGGCGTTTTCAATTTGACAGGGCGTGTATATGCATAACTTCTGGAGGCAGGATTAAATAGAAGTAAACAAAAGCTGTACTCCAGAGAGAATATAGATCTTGCATAAAAAAATAAAGAAATTGTTAGTGAATGAGGGAATTAGCAATTGTAGAATAGGGGAGATTTGTTTCTTCTGCTCCTTGGCTCACCAGGCCTGTTTCATATTGGTTTTATGACAGTATGAATATGATCTCAGAATAGCTACTTGTTCAATTGTTAAAGATCTTTCTCTAAAACACACAGCCATATAAGAGTTCTGGGTAATAGAAAATCTTGCAACTTGTTGAGCATTTTAGCTCCTCTTGGCTTCGATGGGACCTGGGGGTGCTCAGCACCTTAAAGAATCAGGCCCTAGGAAAACTTCGTGCTTGGAGGGGAAACATTGACCCATTCTCTCTGGAAGGAGCTACACACTGCCCGTTTCAAACAGTGGATAATCGTTATTGTGTTGTCTTCATGTATCTTCATCTGTCACCAGTAAAACAGGTCTTTGTGTCAAAGAAATGCTGTCCACATAACAGCAGTTATGTTTGCAACTGTGCTAAAGTCTTGTGAAAGAATGTTGAAATACAGTCTTGAAGAACTGTGATCTTACAATGACTCCATTTCTGCTTTGAGCCTGAATGTCCCATAAATCTTGCTGACCAATTGCAATAGTAATGTTGAGCTATACATCTGGTGGTGCTTGATGTAACCGTCAGCTATGGGGTGTGAGTGCCCACGAGCACACACAAGGCGTAAAAGGTTTCATTGGGTGCACCCTTCACAGGGCATTACAGAAGTTCATAGTTAGCTGTCAGGGCTACTTAAACTGTATAATGGTTCTACTTTCTAAATCCATAAGAGAAGATTGCAGATATTAAACAAAGTGACAGCTTAATTATACCTCTTCGCATGATGCATCTACGTTATTAGAGACGCTGGCAAGTATAAGATTTGTTATGCTGGATGACGTGCTGAATGTTTTGTGGTATGACTGCATACCTGATAGAAAACTAACTTGCATTTTACTGCCACATGGTATCTGTGTATATACTAGGACATATAAGGCTATCTGATTCTCACTTGACTTAAATTCCTTTTGCTTCACTTCATAGCAACACTGGGAAGACATGCTTCTTATTGTAATGCCAATGTTAAAAGAAATGCCTTGATCCAAATTATAGGTCTTGTAAGTCATGTCTTACAACTGTCAACTGTGTGGAGGTTATTTGGGAACAGGAACGTTCATAGTTTAAATCATGACTCAAGTCTGAAAAGACCAAAAGTGGCCTGATAGAATTCCATGTTTGTCTGTTTCCAAATCAAATGTGTTCTGTTCCTAAGTAAAAAGCATTATATAACTTTCTGCTCTGTTAACAAAGACTCGAGAGTCAAGCTGGATTCTTTCCTCTATCTGTAGTAAAGATTCTGAATGCCAAACCAGGCAGTTGGCGCCTGTGTCAAACTTTGTCTCCAATAGACCTGTACAATTGTAACAGACTGGAATGTAGGAAACTTTTCTCATCAAGGGGTTGAACTGCATTAGATTTATGGAGGCAAGTCAGGGCTAGTCTATGCTTAAAATTAAGGTTGACACAGCTACATTGGTTGAGGTGTGAAAAATCTACAACCCTAATTTTGGTAGCTATGATGGACTAATCCCCAGCATAGACGCAGCTATGTTGATGGAAAAATGCTTCTGTCAACCTACCTACCATCAAGGAGTTCGTATGCTGTCTTAGCTCACGAGGGTCAACTGAAAGCTTTCCACTCTAGTGATAGAAATGCATTTCCTGCACAAAAAAAGGTCACATTTGACTCTGAATGCATGTAGATACTATTTTTTTATACAGACATTCTTGAGCCTTTGTTGGAGATGTAGCCATGTAAATAAGACGAACATTTCTGACAACTGCATGTGAGATCAAATCTCCTGACTGTTGGGGGTGAGGGGAGTTGTAAGACCTCCTTTAGTGGGGAGGAAAAGAGGTAGCAGTATAACTTGCATATGGTCTGTTGTCTTTCAACCTAATTCACTTTCCTTAGAGCCTGAAGTCTCTTAAAAATAACTTTGCCCTGTGAACATTTCTTTTTGTTTGGAGAAAAAAATATTTAGTTAATATGAACTAAGGAGAATAGACAAATTCCAAAGGGGTGGCCGTGTTAGTCTATTGTAGAAAGAAAACAGAGTCTTGTGGCACTTTTAAAGACTAACAGATTTATTAATCGCGTGAGCTTTCGTGGGAGAAAATCCCACTTCGTCAGACGAAAGCTCATGCGATTAATAAATCTGTTAGTCTTTAAAAGTGCCACAAGACTCTGTTGTCTAAGGAGAATAGAGAATCTTTGTTGGTGATACGAGTTAAATCAAATGCCGTATTTAAAAGATACAATAAGTGTCTGTTCTGGTAGTGGTCCAGCAATAGGAAGATGATATAAAACAGATACAAAATTCATGTTACATTAGAATCATTAACATGAAACTAGTCACATGCTTTCTGTGACAGGCTGGGAAAGGTTTATAAAATTGTAGGCTTTCAAAACTGCCTAGGGAATTTGGATGCCTAATTCCTATTAATTCTCATTATTTGGGCATCCAGGTTCTCTCTAGGTAGCCTTGAAAATTTTTAGCTGTAATCTTGAAAGGTGAGTGTTTTTCCTCCAAATTCTACCTATATAACACCATCCCCCAAACTTGCTGTAACTACTTCCTGCCCCAAACAGCTTATTTTTTCATACAGCATCTAGCAGTGAGTCCCTGACCTCCACAGTGCTTACGCAAAACGAAAAAATGAAAGGGCGAAGAACTGAAAAATAGGTATTCACGTGAGCTGTTTGATCTTTTTAGAGACCACATGCTGAGGTGGCTAAGTGTTTGTCTATACTTAAAGGGCTTCAGCAAAGACGCTGCCTATGCTGGTGGGGAGGCTTCTCCTGTTGGCGAAGGTAAAGCACTTCCCTGTGTCAATGAGAGAAGCCCTCCTCTTGGCACAGCACCATCTACACCAGGAGCTAGGTCAGTATAACTGTTGTTCAGGGACGGGGAGAAGTCCACACCCCTGAAATAACATGCTGGTACAGTAGCATAGCTGTATCGGTACAGCGGTGAGGCTGTAAGTTCAGAGTAGACTGGTAATACACTCGTGTGAACTTGCAAGCTCTTAGACCTTGTCTACGCTAGCAAAACGTTTGTGAAAAAACCAACCTCTCAAGTGATACAAGTTTTGCCAACAGTGCTTGTGTGTACAGTGTTACATCAGTGGAAGAGTTTCTCCTGTCAATATAGGATGGCTACACAAATGCCAGTACAGTAGCATAGCTGTGTCGGTACAATGGTGTGACTGTACGTTAAGTGTAGACTAGCCCTTAATGTTTTTGTGCTGAAGTTGGGATTTAAATATACTATGACATTCAACTGATCTAAAGATTTCTTCTGAATGAGAGGATTTGCACAAAGGGGTGCCTGAATGAAAATCTTTGGGATTCCATGGAGTCATAGAATTGATTTGTAGCAATTCAGCAGTAAACGTCTGTGTTAGGTGGCTTAGAGCAAACAGATTGTGGGACAGAATGTTCCCAGTCTTGCCCCTTTAAATGATAAAAGCTTCTCTCTCTCTCTCTCTCTCTCTCTCTCTCTCTCTCTCTCTCTCCTGTTCAGTAACTTCTCTAATGCGGGAAAGTCTTGTGAAAGTTGTAAAACCCTGCAGCTCTCAAATGATCTCTGCTTGAATGACAATGTGGTGCACATAATACCCTGGTGCTGTGGTGTCAATTCCTTAGAGAAACAAAACAAACAAGGAGTCCTGTGGCACTTTTAAACACTAGCAAATTTATTTATCGCATGAGCTGTCATGGGAGAAAATCCCACTTCGTCAGACCTTTGAAGATCGGGAGCTTAGAGAAACAAAACTTCATTCAATTCAAGAGTAAATTCCTGCACATGATCGTCTTACTCAAAAGTCTTAGTTAAGTCTCCATCTGTTTTTCTTGGTTTCCTTTCCTTAAAGAGTGGAGTTTGTTTGCAGAAGAGGAGGCTACCCAGTGCCTAGGATGGGCTGCTTCTTATGGTCAAGGTGCATAGCAAACCGGATATTATGCATTTCACAAGGATTAATTAAACATTACCCCACTGCATTGCTGAGCGTGCAGATAGATAAACAGAGGTGTGGAGGTCACTGTACAAATGATTCTGAATTATTTGTGGCTACAGTGAAAGGGCCATAAATTTGTCCCCTTGCTATGATTCTCTCACAGGTCTGAGCCTCTTTACCATTTAAGGACACGATAACAGACTTCCAGTTTCAATGTCAGTGTCAGAGGACAGGTAAAACAACTTTGTAAAAGGAACGAGCTTGAATGGTCCCACAGCTTAAATTGTTTTGATAAAGGTTCTTGTCTTCTGCGGTGTTAGCTGGTAGTTAATATTTTGTTGCAGTGAAAGAAACAAAATCTCACCACTGAATTGGGGAAGAAAACAACTGTCAGACAATTAAGTGACTGATCAGCATACTTCCCTTGTGGGACTTGAATCTAAATGTGTAGTTCAGCTTTAATAGCAATCTAGCTTATTAGAGGAACTCCTAAAATTCCAAGGTTATAAAAGGCTAACTTTGACCTACTGTTCAAGCAGAAGCCATCAGAACGGGTCTCATGAGGGCATAGCTGAGGAGTCTTGAGACAGTCACGAAATTTTTCTGTAAAAACCCTTACTGAATGTACACCAAAGCAATAGCTGAGCATCAGTAAAATAAAACCAGAGAAGAAATAAGAACAGGAAAGGGGGGAAAGGATATGAGTAGATGTATGTGGAATAGAACTGGGCCAGACTGGGTGGTGATATCAAATTGGTTGCAAGGCTTAAGTGTTAAACCTGGGGTAACTGTCCGTGGGAGAGCCAAACAGTAATAAATGAAATTAGAAGGGACCCTGCATGAAGTTGGTGGGATGCTTTGAAGTGTGACGTTTGGGTTTTTATAATACAAATACACTTGACAGACTCATTCGGCTTTGGATTGTATATGTGTGTTTCAGTCAGATAGACTCGATACCAGTCTGAAGGAACAATGCTCTTGTGGCAGTAGCTCAGTCAGATCTGGATTCTATTCCCAGCTCGGCCAGTAATTGTTCTAATCTGGAGGAAGTTGCTTTTCCTTTCTGAACCTCACTTTCTTTGGAAAAGAGGATTTTTTAATGGATCCTGGGGCCAGAAGGGGCCACTGTGATCTTGTCTGACCTGGATAACAGAGACCACAGAACTTACCCATGAACTAGAACTGATCTAGGAAAACAGTCAGTTGGCTCCAGGCTTATTTATATCTGTAAAACACTTGGATCCTTAGTCAGCATATGCTTTGGAAATGCAAGGAGATTAATACTGTATTCATAAAATGCATACAATGCACACTATGGCTTCTTGATTTTAGCTGTGACAGAGCTGTTCCAACAGGGAAACGCTTTGAAGAGATGAAAAGCTGCTGTAGCCTGTTCTGTTCAGTGCTGCACATCTAAATACAGTAACTTCAGATTTCATGCTGACCTTTCATTTAAGGCTCTGTGTTCTCTGCTGGTAGAACACAGTAAAACCTTTCTTATACACAAAATGGCAGCTGCCCCACTTCTCAGCCAAGATCTAGAATAGCAACCTCACTGGAGGTAGGTCTTGGATTACAGACAGTTTATTTTTTACTGACTATACTAAAACATTTAGTAATAGAATACCAGGCAGGTAAGATAAGCAGTGTGAATGGTGAATGGGTCAAAATAGTGAACAGTGTATCTTATGCTGTATTACTACTACCTATCTGTTGTTCACCCAAATGGTAATTTGAAAAATTCACCATGTTACAGTGAGTTGCCCAACAGCGTGAATTAGCAAAGTGCTAATGTATCATCCCTCCCATGCTTCCTGGGGAAAACTCCAAATCGACTAAAGCCTATTCCACTAAATCTTTCATAGCTTTGAATTAAACATCTAGCTGTCTTTCCACAGTGCTTTGTAACATAAATCTGGATGTATTTTATTTCAGAATCCAAGATTGCTAAGGTTTAAATTGCTGTTTTACTGATTGTAACACTTCTGGCTTTTGGGGGGGAGGGAGGGAGAGAAGAGAATTACCTTAATTTCCCCTGACATAATGGGGCAAACAAGATTTAGAAATCTGCCACTGGAAAAAAACATATAGAAGAAAATTGGATGTGCTGAAAATTTGGAAACCCAAAAATAAACTTAACCAGCTCTGAATGTGGGCTGCTATGCCTCAAACTGGTAATTAAGCCATCAAATGACACAGCAAGCATATCCAAATTTAAGAGGTTTTGGTTCAGACACCCCTTCATCCCTAATTGGAATGTAGAGTACATGTTACATCTATTAAACTATAGCGAGCGTTGCCTTCAATGGTATTTTCATATGTTTTGTATGGCTTCTCCTTGGGATGATAAATATACCCATTATGACAGCACACAAGACCAAAATCCACCACTGCCTTCCAGTAATGGATGCCTAGGCATTTAGTCAGAAGTAAAATGACTGCAAATGTGCTTTTCCCCAAACTACATAGATCTTGTAAAATTTTTTCTTTTAAATATTCAATTTTAATTTTTAAAGAGAACAGCATTAAACCTGTAAGAACTAAATCTGTAACTGAAACCTCAACCTTTTTGCTTTCCACCACCAATACAAAGATGTGGTTATTTGGCATCTGATTGATAGAAATGGTGAGCTGTTTGTTCAGTAATCTCTAATGATATTGCTCTCCTTCACTATGTCTCTTCTCCCAGGGTAGAGAAGTGGAATCTGCAACATTGTAATGACTGCCACTTAAATACCAGCTACAAGAATAAACTTGCTAAGTGACTTGGCCGGCAGCACTGAGTGCTACCCACGTGGGCATGTCTGAGCCAACAAGTATCCTCTGGAGTCAAGCTTCCTAGACTGAAGACACAGGGAGATTCTTCTCGTGAGGAAGAATAGCAAATGCTCCATGTGTCTGACCCCGGACGGATGATTGCAGGTGCAGGATCAAGCAGTGCATAAAAATAGACATAACCTGTCCAGAGTGGAAGCAGTTACAGAAACCCTGAAGAAGTGTTATATAGACTCATAGGGAAGTCATCTATGCCACACTCCCAGCCCAAACTGCCTGCAGTAGATCCTGGTAAGGCATCCTCGGTAATGGGACAACCCTACTGCCTAATTGGCTGACCCTCGTAAAATCTTAGAAATGTAGGTCTGGAACGGACCTCGAGAGATCATCCTCTCAGTCTAGTCCGTGCCCTCTGTAGAGGCAGGATTAGGCACACTAGGCAAATACCTGTCAGGCATGGGCTGACCAGTTCTTAACCGCCAATGACAGGGTTTCCGCAACCTCCTTAGGTAGTGTGTTCAATGCTTAACTATCATTATAAACTAAAGGTTTTCCTGAGCTGTCTCAAGGATCTGTTAATAAAGTGGGAAGACAGCAGCCATTCTGAGAAGTTCAGCAGGAAAACAGCGCAGGATTTGTTTAGGTGCTGTCTAGGCTAGGATTTATCCTCCTCCTCCCTGCCCCCTCAGTTCCCCAAAGGCCACTTCCTGCTGCCATTCCTCCTCCAACTTAGCCTCAGTCTCACCAAACAAAATCAGATCAACAGCCTAATAAGGCAAAAGAATGATAAGAATCTCCTGGCTTCTTCCTTGCTTTCTTTGTGGCAGCAAATTAGGAGAATCTTACCAAAGAGTAACAAGTGACTCAGACCAATGTGTAAAACACCTTTTTGCTGCCCCAGGGAATTACTAGCCAACCTCTGATGGAGTCGGGCAGCAAGAACCAGATGGCACTAAACTGCTTTAATCAGAATTAACAGAGCCATGGTCTCCAAAACTGGCTGCTTTTCTATACTAGTGAAAGTCCCCAGGCTTTCTAAATGTTCCAAGTGCCAATTTGTATACTTGATAACAAGGGGAGAAGAGCTTGAAATGGACTGGTCATTAACCTAAGTTCAAGGAAGGTGACATCAATCACAACTGGATATTCACAAATCACACCACTTATAATAATTCTGTGTCTGCCTCCTTTGCTAAGTGAGTGTCTAATGCTTGAAAACTCATTAAAGCCATCAACACTGGTGCTAAAGCAAAGGGAAATGGTTACATGTTCTTCATCTGATTCTAATCAGATACACCACACTTTGACAGCACCGTCCATCCAAAGGTTTCACAGTACTTTGCAGACATTAGTTCAGCTTTACATTACCCTCTGAGATGGTATTGCAGGTAGGAAGTGCAAGATAGAGAGGAGAAATGACCTGGCCAAGATCACACAGTAAGTCTGTTTTAGTGTTGTTAGCACAACAGAATCCAGGGTTCCTCACTCCCAGACTACTGTTTTAGCTACTAAAGGTCACTTTATCAATGACCAGAGGTAGACCTTGGGTCTTCTAACTCCCTATCCTGTGCTTTAATCACAAGATCCTTCTTCCTCATGCATGAAGATAAAAAGTTATCCGTAGTCCAGTTCCTTTTAAGCCAATTTGTAGAAGTTGGTACATTGAATGGTATGAAACTGATGACCTAAATTAGTCTCATTATCTGGGTAGTGCCTACCTCTCAGCTACTGGATTATCTGGAAGGCTATGTCTTGTAATAATGGTCTTGGTGGGACAGCTATGTAAATTAATTGCTAATTATCAGTGAAAGGTGAGGTAATGTGCAATGATTAATGGATTCTTCAATTAGGCAATTAAGGAATGTTGGAAAATGTCTTCCTCTTATTTTAAGACCCCTGATTCATCTTGTTGAGACATCTAAGAATAGACTGAGAGCTTTAAGCACAGGAGAAGTTTCCTGTCTTGAGCTTGCTCAGGAAGTTTGTTACAGATAATGTCGGTGACCCTGCCAAAGGGGAGGAGACATAATTTTGTCAAGCAGCAGCTGTAACATCAGTATGTTAGTCCAGTGCCTTGGCTATGGGGTTGGTAAAGTCTGTGCTAATCCAGTTTTACCATTAATCCCTTTGGTTCACCTTTCATTAATAATAATCTTAATTTGTCTCATGAATTGGTAACCCATCCCTTCAATTCTTGACTCTGAATGTATTGCTGTTTCCTGGTCATGTTGTTTGCACTCCTTATCGCATTGTGTGGGCTTCTGATCTATAATCAGATTACATAGAAAATCCTCTTCATCCCTGTCTGAAATTTCCCAAACGAAGAGATCTTAAAGCATCAAAATGATGGGTTCTGCCTGACTGAAAGGCCAGCAGCAGAACTGGAATCCAAAGCTGTTTGACCACTACGTCTTATCAAGTGAGGCAATTTGTCAAACTAGTAGTCTGTCATGAATTAAAAACCTGTTGGCAGTGGTCTGACCCCATAATGACCTGTTTACATTGGGTCTTTAAAAATATCCGTGGGATAATGTGTCGTGAAGTCAACTGGCACTCAAGGCTACAGTGAATGTGGTATAGGTGTCGAGGCAGGAACTGTGATGTTCTAGCCTTTGGTTCTCCAAGTCCGCATTGTAAGAGACCTTTCAATGAGACACACCCCATCTGCTTTATGTCAACGTCCCTGTTCCCAATGACCACAGACCAGTTTTGAGACCTAACACTTCGGAGAATTCTTATTTACTGTAAGCACAACCAAGGAGTCCTGTAGCACTTTTAAGGAACAACGAATTTATTTATTGCATAGGGTTTTGTGGGCACAATAAGAATTAAAAAAAGCATATGCGGTAAATAAATTTGTTGATCCTTAAGTGTCAGAGGACTCCTTTTTTGTTTTGCTGAAGTACACAACCCCTCTGGAACTTGTAAGCACAGAAACATAGGAAATGCTTTAAATCTTGTCAGAATTTAGTTGTGTTCAGATGGTTCCATGTGGAATTTAGGGAAAGGTTTTCAAAGGCACAGATGAGTTGTGTCCAATTCCCATTGGCTTTCTGTGTCCACCCAGTTGCCATATTTGCCTTTGAAAATTTTCCCCAAGGTGTTTAGAATGAATTGGCTGAAGGCAAAGCATGGACAAAATGTTAGCAGATCTCAGGGAAGGGAGGCTCCTGAGGAGGAGAGATCGAGAAACTAATGTAAAAGAGGGGTGGGGTTTTGGGAGGCGATATGGGTGAAGTACAGTCACTGCCCCTCTTCCACACTTGCTCTTTGTTGGCTCCGGCCCTATAATAACCACAGTACACTGGATAGAATCTTCTCCTCTAGGCTGTGCCTATTGACTCCATTCCTGTGACATTTCTGAAATGCTTGAAGCAAAAAATCTTATCCGTTTCCTGCCTGGGTATTAAAATGGACAAACAGGCACATCGAGTGGGGACATCATTATGTGCCTGAGCTGAAGGTATGGTGAGAATGTTCTTACGAGCTCACCCTGTGTTTGTGGCAGGCTGCAAATTGGTGGCACTTTCATAGCACACAGATCTTGACACTTCTCAAAGCAGGAATTGTCTCGGGAATGGTCGTCATTCTGTCTCAGTGAGTTCAGCTCGCTGTACCAGTCTGGCTTTGCCTTAGGTGACTGTTTACCTTCACTCTTGCTGTGACTTGACAGGACTTGGTCTAATGATTAAGTTAGAATGTTTCAGCTATAAGGGTGGTTTTCTCAGTCAGGTGGAGGTGATGAGGGAAACAATAAAAATATTAGTATAGCAGGGTTATATGTTCACAATTTTCTTAGGAGCCACTCTGGAGGAACACCCATACGACCATATTCATCAGACCTAGTAATCTTTCAGTTTCTCATCTGCTTCCTGAAGCTTGCAAGGGCTTGTCTACATCAGAAAATTCACCAGCAGAACTTTACCACTATAGTTGTGCCGTTATAGAACTTCCCATGTGGACACTGTTTTGTAATAAAAGGTATTTTTGGCATACCTTGTTGCTTCCAACTGGAAGTAATTTATTTTGGAGTAGTGTCTCCATGCGGAGAGTTATATGGTATGGCTGTAGCTGTATAATGATATGGCTGTAGTTCAGCTGGTCAATTTCTGTGTAGACAGGCTCAACCTTTAAGTACATACATGGATCTTAGTTTGCATGAATTTTTCTGTCTCCAGGAAGTCAGCATAAAGTCTGCTCTCACACACACTTGCCTTAAAAGGAAGGCAACAAAAATACAGAGAAACTATTCATGTCCTGTGTCCACATAAAATAAGCAAAACTGATGCAACTTGGCATGCATATGCTCAATAGATAAACAAATTCAAATTCCCTCTTAACAAAACACACAGAAATAGAGCTGATGTGCAGATGAAAAGCCATCTATCTACATTTTATGTCAAAAGTAGTATAATAGTTGTTAGTATGTATACCGGCTTGAGCCAAATCACTAGATTTACAAGCAAGTGGCATGATCAGAGCACAAGACTGGAAGCCAAGAACTCTTGAGATCTAATCCCTCTTAATAAGTTCCTCTATGACTTTGGGTAGTAAGTACTTTATGATTTGGTTCTGAGTAGTAGCTAGTGCCCACAATTTACATTCAAAACAATCGCTGTTGAGGGTGCTTAGAAACCTGTATATCAGGCACTTAACTTCTGACTCTGTTTGCCCGTATGAAAAATGGGGATAGTCTGTTGTAAAGCAGTGCTGGCGAGAGCTAATATTTAGTTAAAAGTAAAAGGCTCTGGCATCCCTAACTGACCTTTGGGGATGCGTGTGCACAGACCACAAACTCTTCAAGTGCCACCTCAATGTCTTCCCTAAACATAAATGGTCATCAAACAAATACTTCACCAAAATAGTGTCTTGTTCCAAAGATCAAATTTAGAGTGTCATGATCTCCAGGTGGAGTAAATTCCATTGCAAAGGAGACACCCTGAAAATCTAGTATTGCAATAAAAAGAGAATACAGAATACAACTTGACTCACCGTAAAACTTGTTTTAATCTGGCACAGAACAAAGGAATGTTTTGTTTTCATTTGGTTTTTTTTTGTTTTTTCGAAAAAAGGTTCCTTTGAAGTATCACAAACTGAAAGGTGCCGTTTGTAAATAGATCCATGTTTCCACCTCTTGCCTGTTTGAATGGTCTCTAAATTTCACAACTGTCTTTAAAGCTCTTTGTGGAATTTGAACACTCAGACAACTTTGTTTCTCTGCATGCGTCACTTGTTCTGTCTCTAAAACCAGCCTCAGTACTAGTTTGTCTTCTGGCTTCTCTTGCTACCTTTAAAACTTAAATGTCACCTTGTCACTTGATAAGGGGAGATGTGTATCAAATAGCTCAGTGACCCAACTGCCGCTGCCACATCAATTCACTGTTGGGGCAAGACTCCTTAGCTATGTCCAAACTAGAAAAGTTAAGTCGACTTAATAAGGTCTACTTAAAGCCGACCGTATTAAGTCGACCTAACTTTTCGTAGTGTAGACATACCCCTTGTCAACCGTATTAAGTCGACTTAAGGTTGATTTAGGCGCTAATCCCCGTCCACACTGGCTTAAATCAACCTAAAACTAGGTGTTAAATCGACTTAAGTTTTCCTTAAGTCGACTTAATAAAAGCCCAGTGTAGACAGCGAGAAAGTTAGGTCGACTTAAGCCTCCTTAAGTCGACCTAACTTGTAAGTGTAGACGCACCCCTTGTGTTGTGTTAACCCAGCCAATGTTTGTTTTATTGTAGCATCAATAATTTAGATCAGATCAGATTAGATTATAAAACCTTCTAGAGTATATGGGAATGCTTCCTAATTTTTCTCAGTCTCCTCCTACTGTGACTATGCTACAGCAGAGAAGTTATAGGACCACCTTCCTTCACACAGTTATGAATCCCTGAAACCTGGGAACTCATCAGGTTGAACAGCTATGATTTAATGTACTCATTTCACACAGTACAAATGCCTATTAATTCCATAGCCACCTGCTCCTCCAGAACAAAGGCAGCCTTGGTATTAAGTCTGGAAAACACTTCTCCAGGGCTTCATGGGGGGGTGGGGGGAATTCTAGAAGCACATTTAGAATCTGCAGTTCTTATAATAAAAAACGAGAGTCCTGTGGCACCTTATAGACTAGCAGATTTTCTTCGGCATAAGCATTCGTGTGCTATAACCCACTTCGTCAGATGCTGAAGAAAATCTGTTAGTCTATAAGGTGCCACAGGACTCTCGTTGTTTTTTGCTGTACACAGACTAACATGGCTACCCCTCTGGAAGTTCCTATAATGTTTAATCACAGTATCGCCACATACAAGCTGCTCTGTTAATTTAGATACTTTGTTAAATCATACTACTGAGCATGCCCAGTAACGAGATGAGTGTCTGCTGACCTTCCATATTTGATTAATATTGTTGCACCTTGCAAAAATGTTTAACTATTTTTAAATCGGTTGGTGTCAAATGAGATTTTAATGGTTACTGGTTAATTTGCAAATTGATGAACTCTACCAAATTCTAAATACATTCCCATTTGCTGTTGCTTGGGGAGGAAGGGTTGGCTTGTAAAGTGATCAGTGGTGTCTTGAACCTTGTCTACATTAGGATGGCTAATGAAACCTTAGTCCTTAGTGCCAGAAGGCACTGTAACTCAAAGTACCCCAGCTGCACCCCAAAACTGTGAATAAGCATATTTGTGGATGGGGATCTCCGTATAGTGTTGACTCACTTCATATAGTTAGTGACAGGTTTTGCTTTGTGGGTTTTTCTAAGTACACTCCTCTCTAGACAAGCCAGAACTAGAAGCTGGAATATTATTAAGATCTGAATAGAGAGTACTTTCCTAGATCTGAACCTGTGCTAGGCTGTTGTTCTGGTTTTGTCTCAGGACTTTAAAAAAAAGAATCTAAAGCAATAAGTTCATTTGTTATGAACATGCTTGTGGCTTCTGTTTCTCCGTGTCTGATCTGTCTGGAATTACTCATAGCATGGGGGCTGGAATTCGTATAGCATACTTGTACTAGATTACAGTATCTGATATGAAATAGTGGCTAAAGTTTGAGGTCTCAGCTAAGTGTTTCTACTAAAGGTCTTTGCTCTTTACACAGAGCACGTATGTTAGACTTCACACTTCACTGCCATCAGTGAGACTGGAGTTGCATAAAACGTCCGCTTGCAAACTGTCTTGTTTACTGATTTAAGTGAGGACTGGCCCCAGTATTGTGATGCCAGTGGCTAGCTCACCATTTTACAAAGCTTTCTTCCCAGTAGTTGCATGGTGAAAGGGAAGAGAAGCTAAGCAAATTAGAACTGCATTATTTAACCATATAACTGGTGAAGTCTTAATTCAGATTTTTACCTTTAAGACTTTCCTGGTGTATAGCTCTGAAGATTCACTTTGTGGTATTATACAAATACTCCTGCTGCTGCTCGAACATTCATGAAGATGACCTAGCTTTGGGGAGCAGTTGTCGCCAAACCTCATGGATGTTGCAAAACTTTCCCTCTGTGGTGCTACATTTCTGCTAGGGCTAAAAAAACATTTTGGGTTTAAACTGAGAAATCCGCATGATCCCTATCTACACAGGCGCTTTAACAGCTTCTAAAACCAATCTTGTGCACAGCTGGGCCCCATCCAATCACCAAGGTTCAATGTCCAAACCAGATTAGCATGAATTTGATTTTAAACCAGTCGGGCAAGCATTGGTTGAATTCCATCATAGCTGGAAGCTAGTAACTTTGATTCATAGTGATCTAGTGATTGAATCTGACCCTCTGTTTTTAAACTTCATTGGTTCATTGTCTAGATTAGAGTTTAAAGGTGTTTTACCACATTATGCTTTCTAGAAGTTTAGTTTGGACAAGGCAGCATGTCCTTCAACATGGGACGAGCTGGTCAAGTTGGCTTGAACTCACCCCGCGTAGTCCACACTAAAGCCCGCACTGCTTTGTCTACCTTCCATGTTCAGAACATATTAGCTAACACACCTGTTGCCTTACTCAAAACAAACAAACACTGTTACCTGTGCTTTGGCTACATATTGTGACAATGTTAAGCTCAACATCAGCTACACTTCAAAGCCATGTGCCCACTCAGCTGAAGGAAAAGAGTGGTGCTGCTTTTGAGTGGAAAGGTTACTGTCTGTAAGAATGAGGGGAATGTAATCGAAAGTGAATGTTCAGCTTTGAACAATGTAGTAGGAAAGCGCTAATCGTGAAGAAAGCAGACTGTTGGGTTTCTGGGTACCCCAGTAGTGATTTGGCAGGGAATTCCTGTTTCTTAGAGAAACTGGTGTGATGAAAATGTCTGTTAATTGCAGATTGTGAAGATAAGTGTTGGCCTCAACTCATTACCAAAGTGCTTCAGTCTGGTAGCAGTTCGTGCTGCAGGATATGTAAAGTAAACAGTTTGTCCTGAGCCATAACTGAGCCTGGAAGCGCTACAGTTGTGCCTCTTTCATCTCCGAAGGGTTAATGGCCTCCCTGTTTCCTATGAAACAACTTTACTTGAAAGCTTTGTAGCCAGACTGCCTTAGATGTGGGCTGACATGGCTCTCTTGCTCCTAAGAAAGGCTTGAGTTAATTGGAAAGGCCACAGTGTAACTCTTTGAAGAGCCAATGAATGCTATTGCCTTCGGCATAATGGTATCCTGTTCCCATGTGTACTGTTACTTGTGCACATTGAACTTCCTGCTCATCTTGTTTTAGTTGTGTGGACACATGCAGCCGTGAGCCCACGGTGTAAGGAGAAATCTATCATTAGGTAACCGTAAACCAAGAGCTGTCACTAGGCAGAATCCTGTCTGGTTTGGAGGGTTGCCTTTTATTTAGGTTAGGCATCAGGATTCTTTTCTCATGTGGTATATCTCCTTTTCAGAGCTCCATGCACATTCTAACAACTCCTCCAAGTGCTCCTGTGAAGCAGCTGTCCTCTTCATTACCTGTCTGTGTCCATTTCTTCATCTGTGTCTTGCGCCGAGCCATAGAGTGAGTGGATGTTAAAGCCAATGTTGGATCTAGAGGTTCCTGGCTTCGAGTGGTTTCCATGTATAGTATAAGACTGGTCCTTTCTTCCTGTCCCCTTTTTTCTTAGCATTAACTCTGTTTGTACTTGGATTCTGCATGACTGTCTTCTCTCGATTTTCTGTGCTATTGGAAGATTTTGGCCTGCTTCACTGATGAAGCATATCTGGAGATGGACTGACTCAGTGACTTGAATCAAAGCACTTGACTGTATACCTGATTTGGATGTTATGTGAATATTGAATCTGCTCTCTGCAGTGATGGTGAGGGGAGGGGTTAAACAAATGCTTCTACTTTTAGATTCTCTGACTTCAGATTGTACTTGGATGTGGCAGAACTTGCTTTTGAAGCAAAAGCTCTTAGTGAATGGCATTAGTGATACACTGGAGAGCTGGCTGCCATCCCACTGCATTTGTCCACACAGCCTCTGCACAAACCAGCCGTATCCCAGAAGGCTCTTTTTCTTCTGGGGTGCAAAAATGGACAAAATTAGAGGTTTTTTCTCTTTCATTTGGAGCCTTGTTAATGCTGTTGCATGTGTGCTTTGAGGGCAGGGAGAAAGGAAACGCAACTTGTTCAACAGAGGCAGCAGAGACACTGCCAGTGAGATTGAGCTTTTTACTGGGTGTGAGAAGAGGGTAACTAACTTATTGGAGAAGTAAACAGACTTCAGGGTAAAGGGACTGGATCGAAAAGAACTCTTGATTACATTAGAGCAGTGGCTCTCAACCCACAGGCCAGTCAATACGTTGCTGTGGCCCATGTGACCTTTTCAGGGCCACACAGGTAGTGTGTGTATAAATACATACTGTGTGGATGCAGCCCACATAACGCACAGAGAGCTGCGTATACGGCCCAAAATGGTAAACAGACCGAGAAACATTTCCTTAGAGCAATATAGGTGATGGCAGCTGCATCATTTTGCACTACACTGGCACACAAGGAATGTGAGGGCTACATGCTGCAGATAGAAAATAGATAGCACAGGCACTTTAACCTTCAGCAGTGGGAAAGATGGGGATGAGAGTAGGAGACGCGTGGGCTTTTGTGGTATGAAGGAAGCACTCGTGTATGTGCCTCAAATACATTGAATGGGGTTTAAGGCCTTGACTATATGATTAAATGGAAGCCTGGAATCTAATTGCCATTACTCATGCACCTTATCTCTACTGCTAATTATCAGGCTAATGGTCTAAATGGTTTTCTCCACTTACAGTCTGACTGATCTAGTCAGTAACTGTCAGGAGGTGGTGTTCTCGGCATCGGTCACTCCTGTAACTGACTAATGTCGGGCCTTGGTGTGTTTCTTCATGGAAGAAACTGGCTACTGGGCTGTGATCCAAAATCAAGGCTTTATCGGCCTTTTTGCCTGTTTGCTCCCCTCCCTTCAAAGGGCTGGCTCAGTACCTGCTTGGCTGGTTTCCTGTCTTAAAGTGGCAGAGTTTCTCACCAGGCAATTCATGTGGAAGGAGGGAGGCAGGGCATCTGCTGTACACAAGAGTGCTTAAAAAGGGAAAGCTCCTCTTAAGATTTTTTTAGTAATCAGCAAAATTAAAAAGGAAATGAAGCATGCAATAGTGTATTTGAGGTAGCATGAGCTCACCACTTGTGGATGTCTTGCTTCCTCCTGTGACTTTGTAGCTATCACAAGGAAGTGGGATCCAGTACGTGGGCAGAATCACCTCATAGCTAGTCTTCCTTCTTCTTCTTCTCTATTGCTGCTGTGGGCTGCCTGGCATACAATTAGGACTGGGTCAAAGGACCGATCCAGGTACTACATTGAAAATCATAATGTAGATGGGACCTGACCTTGGACTGACAAAGCTTTTAACAAGACTCTGAGTAAATATGAGGTGTAGGCCAGACCTACGTAATGACCAGTCCCATGATTTGGTTCAACCATAGTATAGATTGGGTCATCGTGTTAAGGAATATTTTGATCTCTGTCAAGCTTGCCTGGTGGCAGCAGGGGCAGAGATCCCAAATGGCTTAGAACAGCTGGAATCAAGATGAAATAAAGTGGAGTTCTTTTTTTAGCGAGCTCTGGGGCTTTTAACTGCTCAGCTCTTGCTCTTTATAACTATTTTTAAATCTTATTGGCTGGTTTTATACTATTTCTATAACACACCCTGGGTGAGTCCTGCTGGGCAGTCTAGCTTGGAAGGGTGGGGTTCCTCTGAGCCAGTTAAAACATTGCTCAAAAGGTATAGCTAAGCTAGCTGGCTCTTGCACCTCTGCTTGGCAACCAGTGGCCTCAAAAGCTTTAAGAGAGCAAAAACTATAGTGCAGATAACTGAAACTGGTCAGAGTAGCACAGATCTGTACACCGGTTTGACAGTTACTTGGAGCAGAAAGCCAGTCTAATGTGTAACACAGCAGTTTCAGCTACTTTTCTAGTATCCAACACAGACTAGCCTTGGACAGCAGGGCTAGAATTTTGAAGTCCAAGAATGTTCTAACTCAAGTGCCAAATATAGCCTGAATAGTCAGAATGTTAAATGGAAAAGCCTATTTGCATTTGGAATTTTACTCGTTTTTCGTGCTTTTCTTAGAGGCTTTTGATGGACTGGCCCCTCTCTTGGATGATTCACATTTTGACTTTCCATCTCATGTGCTTGGAATCATTTAGCTGGAGATCTGTTACTGAGAATACTTAGTTTTTTGGATGGCCACACACACAGTGACCTGGCAGGCCAAGGTGTAAGACTGCTTTTAATTCCCCCACTGGTTTGGTGATGAAATTTGGGACAGGTTGGAACGGTATGTCTAGCAAACTTTCCTCCAGTGGTGCTCTAAATAGAACATACTTTACTTCCTGCATGAACCCCCCCCAAAGATGTAATTTGAGCTGCAGTCCTGCTGAAGGAATTTATGATGGCCTATAATCTATATTGTCCCATAAGCAGTAGGATCTGCTTATCGGGTGATTTGGAGCAGTACTGGAACAGCTCTTACTCCACCTGTGTAATTGACTCTATCTTGAAATCTGTCATCCTGTCCATATAAGGCAATCTCTGAGTTCCTTTCTGTTGGTTGGCACTGTGGTAGGAATGTCAAGGTAATGCGGCTGACTGCCTCCCTGTAACTCATTCTGTTCCTCCTCAGCTCAATGCAGGAGCTAGTCACATGGCTTAGAAATGTTTCAGCATGTTCAGAGATCAGCAACAGTTTCACTCTCCCCACCTTGCCCTTAGGAATTTTGGGCTTGATCCTGCAAGGGCTAAACAGTTCAGTAATGAATTTAAAAAATTCATCTCATTGACTTTCATTGGGAGGAAAGAGTGCACAGCACCATCGAGGAGTCACTCTGCATCTCGTAGGATTGGGACAATGAACTCGTGTGGCAAGTTGACTTTTCTCTGCGTAGATAATAGGAGTTCCCTAGATCCACAGGATCAGTGCTACACCCCAACTTTCAAACACCTTCAGAGCTCTAGATCCCTGGAAAGGATCTCACTCTTCCTCCAGGGTAGGCCACGCAGCCTCTGGTCTTCCAAGCCTGAGTTTCTGGGCTTCAGCTCTCCTGCCTCACACTGTGAGCTCTGCCCAGCCGGTCCAGTTGAAATAGACTTCTTGTTAGAGATTTGTCCACTCTTCAGACTAATGTACCTCAGCCAGTATTTGTACTGACACCAAGCCCCAAAATCAAAACAGTAGGATTCAGTTATCCACTGTTCACAGCATTGCTAATCCTAGAGTTAGCACAGAGAAATAAAGGTTAAAATGTGATCCATCTGCTCTAAATCAGTGGTTTTCAAACCATGGGTCAGGACGGGTCTCAGACCCTCAGGTACTAGGCCACGGTGCCCTCTGCTGCCGCCACCAAAAGACTGGAATGCATTGCTCAAAGGTGTGATTGTTGGGTCATGGACAAAAATAATTTTTTTCAACTGGGTCCCGAGGAAAAGACTTTGAAAACCACTGATCTATATCCTCCACTTCGAGTCAGTTTCAGCAAGTTCCTTAAGGAGCCTATTCATTGCAGCCCAGACAACAAGTGACATCTACACCATGCGGCTGGTGCTGTTCCAGGAGCAGACTTCACTCTGGCTTCCACTGGTTAGCTATGGGAAGAAAAGAGAGAAACTGAGGAACCTGAAGGATTCCATTAAAAAAAAACCTAGATAATTCCCACTTTGTCTCAATAATCAAACTGAGTTCTGTAAGCTGACATTCTGAAGGGGTAGCCATGTTACTCTAGGTCAGTAAAACAAACAAGGAGTCCTGTGACACTTTTAAAGACTAACGTTTATTTGTCGCATGAGCTTTCGTGGGAGAAAATCCCACTTCGTCAGACACTTTGAAGATGTATTGTATTGACTGCCTTAAAATAAGACGTGCTGAGTTTAATTCTTAATAAATAAGTCACTGGCTTCCTGTGCAATTCAGTATCTCCATGAAACTTGCAAATACATGGCTTACGTTTCATTTAAAGCAGATTGTGATCAGACCATCATTGGTGTTCATTGACACCTTCTCTCCTCCCTCCCCTTCCTTCTTCCGTCTTTCTCCCCCCGAACTTACTGGCAGAGGTAACGAAGGTTACCATATGGAGGAAGTTGGTTTTGCCACTGCCTGTCTGTCCTCTCCAGGCCTGACAACTTGGCACGTCTCACCAGCATTGTAGCTTAAGATCTTTTTTTTTTTTTTTGTGGTGTAGGGAGGCAGTGAATTAAGACGCTCCAAGGCTGAGCAGTCTTACGGCTTTCTGACCTCATCAGTTCTAAAATCAGCAGCAGTCCATTTTTTGCTGGCTTAAAAAAGTGCAGTTATAGCTCTCAGCTCCCACACATCCTGTGCTCCAGTTGCTTTTCAGATTTGAAATGTTTAGTATGAATGTGTAAAATTAAAACTTCCTGAACCAGACTCTTTCGGTTTTTTAACACTTTGGCTTGTTTCCATGTTGAGGGAGATCACCTGTGTGATCTTGCCTGGGTGACTTGGCAAGAGGCTAGTGCAAAGTAGGTAGGGCCAATCCAAGCGGCATGGCACACCTGTTACTGTGCCAGGCCACGCCCTTGTGGAGCAGTTGAGTCAGACGTTCCAGGCCGTTTCATCTTGTTCCTCCCGATCCTATAATTATACTAAGAGCAGTGTTGCAGACAGGAGGAGGACTTGAAAGTTTTCTTAATATTGTCCCCCTCTTGAATGCACAATGCCTATATTTGTTTAGTTTTACACCCTCATTTGATCCTAAGGACCAGGGGAGTCAGGATGTGGATTCTAGTAGTGGCCTTCTGTACTCCATAGCGTGTGTGGAGGTTAAAGGTGTGTGAGGCTGTTGGGAAATCTGAGCGGATTATCTGCAAGCTCCTGTTCTGACCCATCAGGTTAATGACCCTTGCATAACATCAGCGTTAACCAGCATAGGCTATACACTGGCTGGGTTTTCTTTTTCCTTCGTAGCTGCTGCTGGAAATTCTGTTCTCAAACCAGGCGGGAAGTGCCATGCTGCACAGTCACTGGGACTTGATCCAGCAAGCTTCAGGGCAGGAGAGAGTGTGAGTAATGGCAGCAATAAATGGCTGAGATGAATGTGTTGCTGCTCTTGTTCTGCATGAGAGCAGAAGTGGAGACCAAGATGGATAACTAAATCTGCTGCACTAACCTCTCAATCTTCCCCAGTTCAGTGGGTGGCAGTGCCTCTGAGGTTTCATCATTAGGACAGAGCAGCGTGTGGTAGCTTACAAAGCTTTCCTTAAGTCCTGAGTTCTGGGAAATTCAGGTTTAACATGTTAAACTAGACCCAAACACAATCAAGTGACCTGTTGCGGAATAACTGACCCGAGAGGTTCATGTAAATGCTGATAGCCTGCAAAGTACAAGGTAAAACTTCAGGTACAGACGTCAAATACCACTGGACTCCATAAGCTGTAGACTAATTCCTTTGTTCTTATCAGTGTAGGGTGGGCACAGAACACAAGTATTTAGGATGGCTGGGGGAATGATACTAACAAACAAGGAAGGCTGTATATAAGCTAGCAAGGACCACTATATCTAAAATCCCACATCCACTTAGTTACTTTTATGCTCCACTTGGGTGTCAGTCAAGTTCTGAACAGTTACAAAGCAATTCTGGACCAGCAGCTGCAGGGTTAGTATTACGGTAGCGTGGCTGTTTGTAAACAGTAACAGAGTGTACAGGTCTTCCACAAATTCTTTGGGGGGGGGAGCATCGCTGCTGTGGCCTCACTATCTTATCTGTAGGCTTCCCTCTCTGGGGAGCCCATTTTACACGTGGCGACGCTGTCATTCAGTAGTCTCCAGTTTTTACCCTCCGTTTATGTCCTCAAGGAGACTGACTCAGAGGTTAGAGTGGCTTCTTACCAATGTAAATGTTACTCTGACACTTCACCTTTGAAGGTGACCCAGCTGTATTCCCATTTAAGGTCAGCCCTGGCTTATTTGTGTTTCTACAGTGAAAATGGCATGTGGCTCATGCAAACAGCAGCCAATGTTGAGCTTTCTAATGGTTGTGGGGAGGACGGTAGCTGCCTTACTGTGCAGGAAGAAAGGGATCTTATTTCCCACTTTGAAAGCTGATTGTCTAACATTGCTGCTTCCACTGTAGTGTCTAGGAGCCTGGCCAAGCCCCAGAATCCCGTATCACTAATTACTGTTCAAAACTACCCTCCCTGCCCCAAAGACTTTACAATTTAAGCACAAGTACCAACAGATGGGAAGTATAAGGAAACAGTGAGACAGTATTTGTCAGCATGGTAGACGGAGGTCTCAAAGTATCAGCGGCCTAAATGTCAACAGTGATGATAAAATTACTTTGAAGATAGTTTTTCGGGCGCTCCTCCCAAGGAACTGGGTTAGCACAGGAGAAAGCAGGAAGGTACTTGTTTGTTTGCAAATGTAACGTAGCCAATGGAGGCTGGTGTCACTGCTTATTGGATAGGTTACTATAGCCGTAGTGTGAGTGTGGAGCATTAATGGCCAGATCGGGGAATCTGGTTCCTGCTCTTGTCTCTTCTGTTCAGAATAATCGATAGTATTAAGCAAATACAAGCGCTAAAGCTCTTTGAAGGTTCCACGACTGCTTTGAATCATGTTGTATCTGGCTCACATACAGTTGTAGTGTACATAGTCTGTGAAAAATGTTTTATGGTGCAGTCTGTCAGAATGTTGCTAGGTGCTGTGCAAGGAGCATCATGCTAACCTTTTTCAGGATGCACTGAATCATGCCCGAACATGGTGCTTGTTGGGAGCGTTCTCCATTTTCCTCTAACGGTCACTTTTGCCCATAGTACAAAACTTGTCTGACTCTTTGCACTCAGAGATCAGTGCTGGGACTGAAACAGGCCAAGGAGACTGTAGTTCAGGTTTTCTGGCAGTGCTGTGGAAAGCTTTGCTTGTTATTGCTCCAAGAAGGCCTGGCTGTAACCAGTGCTGTTTTAATTAGTTCCCTCACTGTCAAGTGCCAACACACCCGTTTATGTATGCGGCTGTGTTCCTAACTGGAAATGATGCAGTTCCACAGCTTGATTTTACAACTCTATTTGCTTGGGAACAAATTAGCCTCTAACATTTATCCAAGTTTGACTGTTCCTAAGGATCAAAGTTTAAACCATGCAGTTTTTAACCTTCCCCGAAAGTGGTAGAGCCCATAAAGGGTGGCTTGTACAGATCAAGCTAAAAGCTATTTTGTCATACTGGGGTGTGAAAAATAGATTGGACAAAACAGGATACAGTGGAATAGTAGAGTAATGGCAAGGGTTCAAAAAAAGCAGCTCTTAAAACACAATTGGGAAGAATGGCATATGTGATGCAGACAGACCAAGCCACATCAGTCTCCATTTCTTTCTGAAAACTTCTGCTTGAGGAATTTGTGCCTATAAGGAGACATTTTTCTTGTTCAATCCTTTGTCCATATCCACAATAAATACATCACTATACAAACTGCGCAGTAGATTGAGATACTTGCAGTACAAGAAACTGGAGCATGAAGATGCTTTAAATCTATATAATCTCTCATTTGGGATGCTGTCTAAATGCAGAGGGGTGGCTATAACTCATTACCTTCTAAAGGAAGTGTAGCTGCATCTATAAGGAATATTCCTTGGACTAGCAGCTTCTGGAGCATTTCATATTCTTACAGGAGGGTTTCTACTGAAAGCACTTTATCCTGAAAGTCACTTTGTGGAAATTAGAGGTTAATTGAGTGAAACAAAAATGTAACAATGTTTGGAATGCAAACTGGAGGCTTTCCCGGTGCACTACAACTAAAAATCTGTACCACTGCTCCTTTCAAGGTACATGCCTTTTACCTAGCCCAAAACCAGAACTTTTTCTTGTATCTAGGAAAACAGGATTCTCCTAGTTGCTAGAATTTGGGAGCAGACAGAGTTAATCAAGCCCATTTATGTTACGACTAGGGACTAAAAACAAAAGAAAGTGTTCTCTCTAGCAGTCAGATCAGAGGCCTGGGAATAATCCCAAGTTCTGGTCACAGCTCTGACATTAATTCAGCGTAGAAATAGGGGCAAGTTGCTTACCTTTTACGTGCCTCAGTCTGTTAATTAACAGCGAGACTGGGATATGGGGAAATGGGCAGTGACCAAAAGAAAGCTACTCCCTTTTGGATACTGAAGCTTAATGTGCATGAATCATGTTGCTATTTTTCAGATGAATATGTATTTGCTATAGTTAGTGATAGTCGCATGGTCTCTTTATCTAGTGAGTCAAGCCACTTCAGCTAGAAGAGTAGAATCTGTGTCACTGAATTGTTGCTGCATCATGGATCTCTCTAGTCAGTGTTCCATGATGTCCTGGAGAATAAATTTTTTAGCCTCAGGAGCAAAATCCTCACTCAATATGCTGATGTCTAGGGACTTGGAAGCATATCCTAACTATTACTTATACACGGCCTTCTTAATCTCCCATGAGCGATAAGCCTTTGAGCTTCCACGTTTTCCTGGGTAGTGTTGGATTCAGGCCACTGCCCAGAGAAGGGCTGAGTCAGTGGAGTCTACCAACTGGAATTTTTCTTGTAATTCAGATGAAAGCAGGTTTTGTTGATGTGCGTAGTCTTTCAGATGCGCATTTTCTCAAGGTGAACGGGCAGGCCCAGAAGTAATGGTTGGTGGAACAATATCACCCAGAGTTTTCTGTAACCAATTTTAACTCCTCGTTACTGTTACTGTGCCGTAGTTCTGTTGTATGTGACTAGCGTGCATTATGAGGACTGCCAGGTCAGCTTCCCTCCATGCATAGTATTTTGGCTGGGCCTGTCAGAAGCTGTCCCTGATGACATTATCCGTAAGCTGTTGCGACCTAGTGCCAACCAATTTAATAGTTATCACTGAAGAAGTTCTGACATTCGTTTGTCTCCACCTCTTGGCAGGAAAGGGGAAAGCAGTCCCTAGACTGGTAGAGGAATGTTACGGGTTGGAAACCTCCTTTCTCCTGTGGATTCCAAGGTTACAAAACGTGGGAGGAGGAAGCTTGAATGGAACACAGATTGGCTAAACTTTATTTATTCAAATCATGTGAAGAACAGATGGTTTTGGAGCTGGCTTTCATATCCTCCTTTTTATTGCTATAACAGGAAATGCAATTTAGAGATTAGGAGCAAGGGACTGAATCACAACTTGGGTGCTGTTCCAGGCTGTACAACTAATTTGCTCAAATTAATCACCTATGTACAGGGTCTGCCTGCCTATACAGTCCTGTGTAAAACTGGGCTAATATGTATAAAGGATCACTCTTCAATGCTGTCCTGTTTAACTTTCCTTGATACTTGCAGTGTTTTGGGAATGCTTTTTATTTTCTACAAAATACTTACAAGAATTGAGAGGAATCTATTTCCTTTCCGCGCGTTCATCACCAAAATCTGCCTGAGTGAACTTGGCTGGCTTACCTTTCCCTTGTTTTCTGCCAATTCTAAGTGTATCTGGGTTCTCTTCAGTTACATAACAGAGGACATCTCTCTTGGACACTCTTAATGCTTTCAGATCTTCAGCAGTGGTGCAATGCTATGAAGGTCTGCACCTGAATCAGAGCACAGTGTTCCCAGATGCTGTCCCCTGCTGTTCAGTGAAATGAAGTTCCATTGTTCAGCGCTTAGTTACAGGATTGCTTCCTCATGACGTAGCTCACACTTTGATTTCTGTCTTTGAAATTCCTTTCCTTTCCTCTTCCCCCCCATCACTTTGAAGATGCAAGATCCTTGGTTTACCTTCCCCTCCTTTGAGGTAATTAAGCATGTGTTTCACAAGAGTAGGGTGTTTGGGGAAAGGCATTTCAAATGTGTAATTCTTTCCAGTAAACTGTTTCTCAGTGAGTGGCAATGTTTGACGTTTGGTGCCAATTTATCAAGTGGAAACAGTGCTGATAAAGGTTGGGAGTTTCATTTAAAAGCTTATCCTCTAATTATCTCATTGAAGGGGGGGGGCCGAGGCGGACGACATTTTTCCACTTATCCTTGTCAAATGAATGGCTCATTAAAAACTCACTGCAGCATTCTCTGGCACTGAGCTCACCAAAGACACCAAGGATTGGCCAGGAATGTTTGGGGTGGAACAATACTCCCCATTCATTCATTCGGCTCCTGACAGAGGTGCCACACGGCAGTTTCAGGAGGGGCTGGGCTGTGACTCACATGGATGGATTTTGATCCCCATCCTAGCGGCAGTGGACTCTGTGCTCCCAGACCAAGGCAGTGTGTGTGGCAGTGAAAGTTTAACTGTAAAAGGTAGATAGCTGGAACAAGAGGGGGTCGATGACTTGTGAATGCAACAGTTCTTTGAAAGGGGATTCAATTCTGTAACTTCCCTTCCTGGAAGAAAGGTGCTATGCTTGCCTCAAGCCATGAGGCAGTCTGACGTGACTTGTCTGGTTTTTTGAAACCCTGCTTAAATACTTCTGCCAGCCTTTGCCACTTCCCCAGGAAAAGGTATGGGGGAGTTGTAATTGAGCTGCAGGGAGGCAAAATAGTGTCATGTGAAGAAAATAAGATCAATGCACTCATAACTTGCCAAGAATCTTTGATATTTCTGCAAATTCCCTCAAGATTTAAGCTAGATTTGATTCAGCTAAACTGCTAGGAACAGTAAAGGACCCCCCTCCCCCAAATTCTACAATGGAGACAGGACTGTGAAAGCAGGTGTACTGAGAAATCTGGAAGTGGAAGTAATACATCTATTTTTATGATGAGCCGAGTTCTGTGCTAAATCCTCTTGTGAGGAGGACAGTGGGCTTTAACTACCGTAAAATGAGGCTTTTCCACATTGGAAAAACTTTCTCCAAAGGAGCAGAGCTAATGACTTATTCTGTCAAGTTGTTGGTCCTACTTCTTTGCTGCCTGACTAGAACTGTGCCATGCGCTTCTGTGGATACAGAGTAGACTGTGAACTAGATGTCAAGGAGCGGTGCTCTGAATTATAGCTAAAATGGTATTTGCCATTAAATCAGAGACTAAATTTCCTGGAGGCAGGGGAAGGCTTTTTATAGCATCAAACACTGGGAGTTGAATGTATTAATAAACTACAATGAGACAGTGGCTTCCTGTGACTACTGCTCATCAGCCCAGCTGAGGAGGCAGGCTGGGGTGGGTGCAGTTGTATGATGCAAGATTTGCCACTTGCTCAATCACCCTTTCTTAGTGTTCTGGGAGGTTTAACCCATGTGCATTTAGCAATCCTAGCGCTAGGAACACAGTCTGAGGTTATACGTTCCAGAGGGGAGCTGTCTTAGTCTGTATATAGCAAAAAACTACAAAAGTCCAGTGGCACCTTAAAGACTAACAAATTTCTTCGGGCGTAAGGTTTTGTGGGCTGCAACCCATTTCACCATGCATCTGATGAAGGGGGATGCAGCCCACGGAAGCTTATACGCGAAGAAATATGTTAGTCTTTAAGGTGCCACAGAACTTATGTTGTTTTAGTCCGTTAATTTTATACACTGGTAATAAAAACTATATGTTCAGACCATAAATCATTTTGGTAAAAGGCAGCACTAATGAGTTTAGACTAAGCGGCAGGAAATATCTGTTTCTTACATTAGACGAGGTCTGGGTATTTAGAGCTGGGCTGCAACGGCGCCTCTGTATTGGGCTGAGTGTCAGACTGAAACAGGGCAAGAGTGGTAAGGGTCTGTATTGGAGCCGGCTCTGTAGTGAAGTGGGAAATAACTGCGTATTACAAAGATTTTATACATCAAGCATAGAACTGCCTGTACTGTAATTCAGGATATGTGGGGATCTTTACTGCACTGAGTCTATGGAACTGGAGCTTTCAGCTGTGGCAGAAATTTCGTACATCTAAACTAAAAATAGTTGATGAATGGGAAACATGCAGGCACTGTAACTGCTGGTAAAGAGGAGTCTTGGTATTCAAGTACCTGATCGTTTCAGGAAAGGCACACTTGTATCTCATGCACGTAGCTGAAACCAAAGTTCCTAAAGGTACAACCTTCATTTAACTTTGTGTGCGCAAGTACAAAATGAGACAATCCCCTTCTTTTCCTCAGTAGAGGCTCGTCATTCCTAATGCGTGCTCTTCTGTCCTGCCCTGTGTGTTGGACCTGCTGTCTTCTGGATGAATGGAGGAGGGCTTTTAGAGCTGCGATTTCTAGATTGGTGTAAACGTCTACCACTGCTGCCATTGCTCTATTCTTCCCAAGCATGCACCGAATCTCATGACAGATGACTGTGCTAGTTCTCAGACATGCCCAGGATCTTTCTTCACTCTTTGCCGTATAGTCATGTCACCTTCCGCTTTCCAAGTGCTCCTCATCAGATAAAGGATAAATCTGTGGCACGTCTTGAAATTGGTGCGTCTCAATCCCAAGCGTCACATTTTAACCGTACCATATTTGCTCTCTGAAGGCCATGTGTACAGTAGAGCATCAATTAAGCTCCACTGTCTGAGAGTTTCTGAATGAACAGGGTTAGTAACAGTTGTCAGAACAAATGGTGTCTGGCTTGAACACCCTTTTGCATACAGCTTCCGACTGTGCAGCTGTTCACTGTGTTTGTCTGGAGGTGCTAATCTTGTGTTTCTTGGGTGCATGGAATTGGAAATGCAGTGTTTCTAGAGTGACAGATTGTAACATTTTCACTCAGTCTCCCCTTGCAGTATTGCAAGCTGTTCTTCCATGTGTTTCATGTTGGTCCCTGTAGTAATGGCCATTCTGGGGTTTGTGTTTGGGCTGCTTACGCTGACAGGATTGAATTCCTGCAGTGCAGTGGCCAAGCCACGCTGTGGCATTTAGTGTGTGGTGTTTCTCACACAGGAGTTCTGGTATGTTACACAAATGAGCTCATGCCATTTTAAGCTCCAGATCTCGGTGTTTAATTGTTTGCCCTGGCAAGGAGGCTGCAGGAAACCAAGAATAGACTGAGGTCGTCCAGCTATAAACAGAATGATCTTTCTGTTGCTTGCGTGTGCTGCAGCACTCCTTGCTCCCCAGCTGCAGCACTCCTTGCTCCCCATTAACCACATACCTCTACAGCATAACAAGGGCCTGCTCACATGCGTTTAAAAATGCTCACCATATTTAGCAATATCCTCTGAAAGCTGTTCTCTCCTGAAAACTAGTCAAGCTTCCTCTTGTTCTGCAAACTACAAATTGGCACGTGGTCAAGTCTGAAAAGTTGGGTCAGCGTGTGTCATTCCACTGCACCCAGTTAATCTGACCACAAAACAGAGTGAAGTGGTTGTTCTTGGAATCCGGTTAGGGAAATTAAGACCGAGGAACTCAGATCTTTGTAAGGTGGTTGATGCGGTAAGGGGGTGTGCTGACCTAGAGATGAAGAGTGAGCACAAGGAATGTAATCACCAAAGATGGGGAATTAGTAGTGTACATGGACATGGATGAGAACTGCCCCCACGTTTTGGTGTATTGGGTCCAAACAGACTAGTTCATGTAAACCCGGATGGCCCAGAAGAATCCCTTGTATATTCATGTCTAGACTGAATGCTTCAATATCACCTCCTCTTACTCTTGCAGACTTTTACAGCATGGTGCAATTCACACCTGCGGAAAGCTGGCACGCAGATCGAGAACATAGAAGAAGATTTCCGTGATGGCCTCAAACTCATGTTGCTCTTAGAGGTTATTTCAGGTGCGTCCCTGGCTCTGTACTACTGTACATGGCACTTAAAGAATCCCAGACCCTTATGCTCTCTCTCAATCGATCCCATACACTCAGATAGTTTGGCCTGGAACCCATTGCCTTGTTTTGTGTGCACAGTGGGGCTCTGATCTCTCAGGGTATGTCTACGCTGCAATTAAACACTCATGGCTGGCCCCTATCAGTTAGTTTGTGCTGTGGGGCTGTAAAACTGCAGATTAGCTGTTTAAGTTGAAGCCTGATCTGTGGGACCCTCCACCCATACTGTGTCCCAGAGCTCGAGCTTCCACTTGAGTCAAACATCTGCTCTCCAATTTTACAGCCCCATAGCACAAGCCGTGTCAGCTGTGGGTATATAATTGAGGTGCAGGGACACTCTTAGGGTCATTTACTGCCACAATACAAATGAAAGAGAAACCTATCCCAATGTAGATCAAGTGCAATGCTGTCTTTGTAAATACTGTTTGTCTCACTGTAGGACCTAGGAACCCTAGTCATGGACCAGGAGCCCTTTCTGCCAGGTGCAAACACAGAACAGACTGCTCTTCCCCAGTAGTCAGATTCATAATGCATGCTTGAACAAATTGCAGCAGAGGCTACTCAGTCCTGAATAATCTAGAAACAGATCTTCTGCCCTTGACATCACAGTATAGGGGCTTGTTTTGTGTTAAACTTCACTTGTCTTTCCCACCTGTGATTTTAGCTTTTTCCTGAGACTGCAAAGAAAAGCTGTAACTCTTCTATTTTCCTTTCAGGGGAGCGATTACCCAAACCAGAACGTGGCAAAATGAGAGTGCATAAAATCAACAATGTGAACAAAGCTCTAGACTTCATTGCTAGCAAAGGAGTCAAGCTGGTCTCCATAGGAGCTGAAGGTAAGTCATTTAGGTCTTCTGAATGTATCAACAGCCAGCCTCAACTCCTGATTATAGGGAGCCATAGAATAGATCATAGCATGTAACTGGAAGAGTTGTTCTCTCTACACAGTAAGGTGTTGGATCATCTCAACCCTTTTCTCTGTCATGCACTAGGAGGAGATTGGATCCTGCAAGTGACGTTAATGACCCAAAATGCATAGAATTTAGTTAGTAGAAAGAGAGTAATTAGCCCAGAGGTTCATATTAGTAGGAGTCTAAATGCTGCAGACGGTAGTTGGGTGTACTGAGCATAGTGTTGCTAACATGCAGGGACAAACACTTGTTCGTTTCTAAAATGTCATTTTCACTCACCATGCCTGTGTCTTAGATGAGAAGTGCCATTGCAGAACATCAGAGTTATAGGCAGCAAAGGACAATTCAGAAATCCATATGTCCAGACCTTTAGTAGCCAAATCCCTATTCTGACTCGGAGTGCAGTGAATATCAATTCTGGGACAGATTTATTCATCTCATCGGTGGTGGAGTTATTTCTCTCCTGTCTCCATTTGGATTAATGGATTAAGCTGGAGGTAAAAGTTCTATCCTTCTAATGTATGTAGGGGAGCATATACACCAGGAGTTAAAACCACCACAGTTGGAATTAAGAACTGCTCTTTTATATATGAATCCAGTGCCATACGTGTGCATGGTGCTTCACACAGACAGGGCCACAAGCAGCGCTTATGCTTGAAGTTAAAACTCTAAATATTGATAGTGTTGATGTTGGCTATAGAAACAGCAAAGAGAAACTGAATCCCACCTTACCTGCTGTTGACTGCGTGCTAATGGGGGAGGGAAAGGAAGAGCCTCGAGCTTGGGGCTAATTATGGACACCAGAGTTTCAGTGGAATCTGCAATGCTGGCTTTGTGTATCTGAGTGTAATACAAATGGAATTGGCCCCGTGTGAAGAATGTCTTGTACAGAACAAGGCTTGAAATGTCTTCTCTCCTTCACTGTTAGCTGCATCCAAGGAGAGCCAAGTGTGCTCGAGGCGATTTTGGGAGCTTGGGAATTAATATTGAGTCTCGGTGATTGTCTCTAAAGCTGTTTGAACACTTGGTTCAAGGCATGATTCTTTCTCCATGGTCAGTCAGATGGCTGCACGCTGCTGTTTTTTAAACTAATTGCCGTAGTGAGTGGATCAAAGAATGTGTCCAGAAAAGCAAAACATTTGTGTCTGCATTGTTCCAAGTCTCCAGGCTTGGTGTTTCTTTGAGCTTTGCCAAACATATATGCTGGCAGTCAACTTGTTATGGTTTAAAAAACAAAATTCCTGATCTCAGATCAGAACCTCAGATTTTCTTTAGGGGGCTGGACCCACTCCCAGCTCTGCTCTCCCAGCTGCATTTATTTTGCCTGTCCAAATTAAAACACCATGGTTAAACAGACCAGGGGAGCATCACAGAATTGCAGAATAGTGAGAATATCTAGATAGATGGTCATTAAAATGCTGTTACTGGTGAGTTCATTTTGGAAGACTTTTGCCATTTAAATAGATCCCATAAGCTTTTTGATAATTCCATAGTGAAACTTTATTGTAAAGCCTGAAGCTTGAAAAAACCAATCATTTTGAACCTGATTTTATAACATCTGTCTCAATAGACTCTCTGGCATTCCTAAGTGAGATGTTTATGTGAGGGAGAAATACTGTGTTTTATCATATTAATGCAAATAACTTAAAATCTGTCAGTTTAAGATAATTAGTTTGAATGCCAAGTATTTCTCTTCTCTTCCTTCCCAAAATGCATAATCTAGAACAGAGAACTAAACACTTCCATCTCCTTATTGGTGCTTTCTGTATTTGCATCACTACACATCTATTTATAGTTCTATACTTTTAGCTACTGCATTTTTAAACGTGTTTTCTCTTGTTATTTCTTTCTTGGAGTTTACAAAGCAGGAATAAACATGGTTAAATTACCCATCTAGGAACATTGTTATATTTGACAGGAATAATTTTTTGAGGTATTGGACTCCTTTATTCTTCAAGGGCATAAACAAACCACTGAGTGGTGGGGGATCCAGAGGAAACTTCTCTTGGAGCAAGAAACCTCTATTCACTCCCTCCCTTCAAAACACCTGACTCTGGCCACTATTGGATAGGATTCTGGGTTGGATAGCCCACTGGTCTGATGTGATATAGTGGTTTGTTCCCAAAGAGTACAGTCTGCAGCTGTTTTTCATAGAACCTGTTCATTGCTCACAAGAGCCAGGACCTGTTCTTTTAACTTGTGAAACTCTCACCGTTGCTTAGGCACTGAAGGATATTACTAGGATGTCATTTGGCACTAGGCTACCTTGCAGAGCTGGTTTGAATTAATCAGGTATCCTGGTTTTCCTGAGGTGACACCTCTAAATCGAGTGACTTGTCTTTTTTCTTGACCATACTCAAACTAGTGCTTGTTCTAACCAGGGGCGTCGCTGCCCCATAAATAGGTTTGGGGCTTTGGCCCTGATACGTTGCGGGGGGAGGGCCAGTCCATCCCCATGGTCCCCGGCCGGGGCCCGGATCGGGCTCCTGCCACCGCCAGCCTGTGGCCCGGCCCTGGCCTTGGTGGGGGCCACATTGGGGTGGCGGCCAGGCCCCGGATCTCTGGCCACATTGGGCCCCCGTCTCCCCGCCAGACTCGGGGCACTGGGACTCGGAGCATGGGCCCTGTATGTCCAGTACCAGCAATGCCACTGGTTCTAATGAGTGCCACATTGAAATTGAAGATTCAGGGCTGTGGTGTCTACGTTGCAGAAGCCATGGAGCTCTCCTCTGAGACATCAGCTGTTGCTGTGACTGTTCAATAGCCTTTTGGGTCCTTGACCTAATTCTGCATGCTTCCAAGGGTTTATTTGTTTTGGAAGAGGTTCTAGCAAGCTGCTTCAGAGCCCTGAGAAATTTCATATCTAGTTGTTCAAAGACAGCATCTTGCAGTCGCTAATTAAAACAGGGTCCCTTATTCTCAGCAACCTACGTTTCCCACTCTCCCTTACTTCGTACTGTTGAAAGGGATAGGTGCAAACTCATCATTTCGAGAGGGATCAAAAAAGGCTTTCTTAATGTAACTAGACTGCACCTGGCCCTGTGACCAGCTCGCGCTGCATTCGGATGTAGTTGGCTTTGTCCACAGGACTCTAGGGAGTTGGGTTTAACCATAGGTTTGGAGTCAGGTCGTGAATGAAATATCATTTGTCTTTGTATGCCCAGTTGTTAGTCTTGTAGCCATTAGTCATGTCTTCTCATGCGATTTGGGAGTGGAATTTGACTGGAGGGGAGTTGGGGATGAGCAGTGTGTGGGGAAACTTGTGTTGTTGGGCTGTTCCTGTGCTGTCTTACTCTCGTTTAAAAAATGCCCAATGTACCCAGGTATACTGAAGAAACAAAGAATGAAAGAGATTCCAAAATTGCCAACCACTAATCTGGATTCCAGGAACTCCTCAAGTGTTGCTAGTGAAACTTTGAACTCTGGTCCGCTCTCTAGTATCAAAATGAAAACTGGAGCCCTCCTACCCCCCACTGCTCCTTATTTGCCGTTCAGAGATTTGTCATCAGATGTGACCCCTGACTCTAGAGTAAAATATAAACTGGTTAAGGACACATCAGAGCTGAAATGCTGAAGTGTGTGAGTCAGAAAGAAATAAACCTCTTTCTAAATGTGCATACAGTGCAACTGGCTTAATATTTGGCGTTCAGCTGGACCCCAGAAAAATTCTGTGTTAATAGCTATTTACCAAAATCATTCTCCTCACTTGCTTGCACCTGGAAGTTGAGTTTGCTGATGTATCTGCCTTAAGCTAATGGGGTTTTCCTCCATCCCCACTGAGTTTAATGTCAATGGTCTTCTCTCCTCTGTTGCTTTCAGAGATTGTAGATGGCAATGCAAAAATGACCTTGGGCATGATCTGGACAATTATCCTTCGATTTGCCATTCAGGACATTTCTGTGGAAGGTAAGAGCTAGCCATCTGCAAGCTGTTCTTGTTCTCTGCTGCTTTGCTATCCAGCACATGAGAGGCAGCTATGTAACTATAAAACAAAGACTATGATGGGGAAGATAAAACTGCCAGAATGAATTGCTGCTGCTTTATGGTAATCCAGGGCAGCTCATGCACCTGCAGGACACGTTTCCTATGCACATTCCTTTTCCATAGCCGTCTCTTTCAGTAAATCACTTGCTATACATCTACTTCAAGTGCTCTGTTGCCCTGTAAGTGCTAAAAACCAGGTCCGTTAGAACGTGGGGCTGGGTGGCCAGTGTTCTCTTCTGTCTTTGCCCGTGCTGATCCAGATTTTAGGATAGTCCCTCAAATCAGCTAATGGTATCAGAAGAAAGATGAGCTTTCCTGCATTACTTGCAGACGTCCTTACTCAACACACCTATTGGAGACCGTCCTTCCTAGTTGGAGACAAGCACTATGGAAAATAAACTACCTTGGGATTACCCTGAATACAAATTTCAGTCTTTGACTTGCATGCTTTGATCAGGTTGGCTTGTGACTCAGACACATGCTGTAACACACACACAAAACAGGGCCCAGGTTGCACCCTTTACTGTTTGTGGTTAAGTCTGTCTTCTGTTGCACTCTAGTCTTGTGTTCTTGGTTTAAAATTCTGCCAGGAGATGCAGAGTCCCTTCATAGCTCTGTTCCTTTTGCAGAGACCTCTGCCAAGGAAGGCTTGCTACTCTGGTGTCAAAGGAAGACTGCGCCCTACAAGAACGTCAATGTACAAAATTTCCACATCAGGTAACTGCTTGTTGGACTAACCTCTTAGCAAGCACTCGACTTTGTCTGCTCCTTTATATGCTTCAAAAAGAATTCTTCTTGCAGGCAGGCAGGGCTGTGTGTCTTCTGGACAGCAAGAAATAGCCCATTCCCTTGGCCTCTGAGGCATTTCCATGAAATATGCAATGGGCCTGCCACTAGTGAAGTGATCCTTTCAGTGCAGCTTACTGGAATAACACACTTGGATTCAGACATGTTTTGGGCTAGTTAAATCTGCAATGTCAGCCACTGCTGCCTCTTACCTGAGCTGTCCCAGAGACGTCCGGGGCTGGGAGACCCTGAAAGGCCTGATCTAAAGGAAGCATGTGGTTACCTCTGGATAGTACTCGGTCCTGTACCTTTAGAGGCAGTATATCAAGCGGAACTGAAGAAAAAAATTCTGTTAGCTTCTCCACTGTGTATTGGTGCTCAATGTTTGTGGTGTATTTATTGAAGTATGTATTTGACCCTCATGCACCAATGCAATCTAACTCTTCTCTTTTGTAGCTGGAAGGATGGTCTTGCTTTCAATGCCTTGATCCACAGACACAGACCAGAGCTCATTGAATATGACAAACTCAGAAAGGTACATTTCTCCAGTGGCATTATCATCTCCACTTAGAAAGCAAAGTTCTGTGCATCTAGATGCATGTCTCATGTAATCTCTCAGAACCCCACTGTAGCTGCTAGCTGTATGTCTTATTAGGAGGTGACCTCAGTGCTAGAAGGGAGCAGTTAAAAAGATCCACCTTTCAAATATTAGACTCTGCTCCGTTCAGTGAAACAGGAATTGGAGTCTAGCAGGGAATGGCCGGCAAACGGGAGCAGGTGACTAAGGAACCTTTGGATCAGTGGTGGGAAAAAGTTAGACGTGAATGCTACTGCAAGTCTGCCTTTAAGAGGAAGGAGGCGATGGCAGGTCCTTGCTGGGCAATCCTTGGGGCAGCATTTGCCATCTGTATTTGATGGAGCTTACAGCGACTTGGCTTCATAACACCCTCAGTGACTTTTTTGCCACTGTCCTTTTCCCAGGATGATCCTGTGACGAATCTGAATAATGCCTTTGAAGTGGCTGAGAAATACCTTGACATCCCCAAGATGTTGGATGCAGAGGGTAAGCTTTGCAGTTGCTCGCTGTGGTTGCCACCTGGATTAGTGGAAGTTCCTGTGTTGGCATTGCGGTGACCTAGTCCCATAAACAGCTTGCTTGTCAAGGCAAGAGGACAGCAGGTTTCCTCCTTCGTTGCATCACATAGGATTGGGCATCAAGTGATCAGCTCTGACAGGGCAACCGGCCTGGCTTGTGTTTAGTCAGAATCAGCTTTCCATCCAGTGTTCAAATGTCCCACCCTTTACATGACTAAGCTAGTGTTAGAAAGGCTGCATAAGGCTAAGGATGCAGCTCTGAGAGACATCTATATATGCATAACTGATACTGATAGATGATTACGGTAGAAACATTTTTAAACCTAAAACATTCAAATAGAAGAAAATTTTGGAGCAAAAATCTTGTCAAATGCACCATGATCCCTTTAAGCCATGCTCTGCTTTCACTAGTAGAGAGGCTGACTCAGCTGGAGCTGATGGTCCTGTGATACTTTGGCCTTTTCCAGTTATTCAGTCACACTTGTTAGTGACCTTGCCTGGATAGACCATGGTGTGTACTAAGCAGGAAGTGAGAACAGAATTGAGGAACAGAGTATTGGTTACTTTACGTAAAAGTGCAAACCATTTCCTGTTTAGTGTGGTGGTAATTCACTTGACCATTTCCACCACTAAATTCTGGAGCCCTTCTAAAAGATTAGCAGAAACCTTAGCAGCCACTTGACTAAAACTATGCATTCAGTATCAGCAGCTGCAAATGGCTTGTGTTCAATCTGGTTGACTTGTTACCATTCACGTTCTGTAGTATATGCAGGACAGTTCTGATACCCTCGTCTGCCCAGCCATATATTCTGGCACTTCTTTTTTAGAGGGCTGCTTATCGACAGGACTACAGAGTAGTGAAGAGCAGGTTTCTTGAGAGGATGCTCAGGGTGTACCTTGGTGATCAAATCTGACTCACTCTGAAACCAAGGCTCTCCCCTTGATAGCATTAATACTTCTTGTTCGCTTGCAGACATTGTCAACACAGCTCGCCCTGATGAGAAGGCCATCATGACCTATGTATCCAGCTTCTACCATGCCTTTTCTGGCGCGCAGAAGGTACCGGAGGCAACTGTGTCCATCTTGCTATAACTCTTCCAGCTGCGGCATCTAACATTCACTCAGTTTTTCTTGCAGATGGCAGTGGTCTCTTGCTGACTGGAAAGCAAACCTCAGCTAGTTCACACATGCGTAGGGAGCTGTCCAGCTTCCATGGCTCCAGCTATAATGTAACCCTAGCGGGACCAGAAAAACCATATCATTAGGGAGGGGGAACGCTGTGGTGATAAACAGTAGGAGAAATGAACTTTTCCCAACGGAGAGCTTTGCGAAGCTGACTGTGAAGACTGAATAGGCAATATCTCAAATCAAGGATTGCTAGGGGATTACAGCTAGTTGTCCTGGGAGAGCCTCAAACTCTAAGGGACAGCAACTCTCTGAACTGAGTGGGAAAGATTTAAAGAAGCATTTGGCTGAGTCACGCTCCGGCTTAGGTTTGGATTCCAGTCTGAAGCAAGCGCTTGTTCCCCCTCAGCTGCAGGCCAGAGGGGCGGAAGATTCCCACGCTGCTTTCTTCACTCTCTCCTCCCTTTCTTTCTGCGCAGATATTGTAGGCACTCTCAGGCCCGATGAGAAGGCTATCATGACATACGTTTCCTGCTTCTACCATGCTTTCTCGGGGGCTCAAAAGGTGAGCTTTTGGCAGGTGGAGTTGCTTGCTGCTTCTACGCATGTCTTGTCTGGTTCGGCTGCCACTAACCTTGGGCATTAAGCAACTCATGGAGGCTGGTTTCGCTTGCATTAAGGACCTATGAGAACTCTGAGTGAAAATAAGGCTGGAATGGTCGCTGGCCACTGAGATGGGCAAAGGAACAAAAATGTAGCCACCAGCAATAATAAAATCTGGGGTGGTTTGTATGTTGTACGTAGCTCTGCCCACTCTAAAGACCCTATTTCAAGCAGTTAGCGCGGGGATGGGAGAGGAGGGGTAACCTCTTTGTTTTTAACTTACCTTTTCACTGTTCTCCAAATACTGGTGTTGGATGGAAGATCGTCATAGTAGCATCATTTTCTGGTGCTGGGAGGCAGTAAACTAGCACTGAAATGGCTTGCATTATAGCAAGCCATTCTCTTTGTGAGACAGTTACAGGGCTACTTGCCATAATCCCCTGGCTCAGGCTCGTTCACCGCACTTGATATGAAGATGTCTTAAACTCGAACTGCTGGCCCCACAAATATGAAGAACGTTAATCCTATGGAGGATGTGAGTAAGAGGCATAATTAAGTGCCCAAAAAACAGCCCCCAGTGACTGTTAAATTAGCTGACAAAGTCCTCAGCTGAAATTAGCACACAAGTATTTATGATCGCAGTGGGATTCTTGGATCGCTGGTGTAATCTGGATGACTCGGCTGACTTAATCAAATTTGATTCTGCACTAGGTTTTTCATTTCCCATGAAAATGCCATGTCTGTGCAAATGGCCCTGCTGTCAGTTCATTGGCCTGTAGGATGACAGCACCAAAGCATTTGAGAGGCTTGCTGATGACAGTTGAACCTCGTGTGTATCCCGTTTGCTTTCTCATCCTCTTCCCAAGCAATGTCTTGTGTGCAGTTAAAATGGCTGGCCAGAAACCTCATCCCTACATCTAATATGTCTGCCACATCAAGCACCGCAGCCGAAGTAATGCCAAATATTATCACAATGTCTATTAAATGCTGCTTTCCCTCATTTAATAATATTGTTCTCAGCCCCATTTCATCTGAAATACAGCAGGGTTGCAGTGGTTTTGTTTCCTGGGCACTGGGAGTCACTAAGAAGGTTAGTTCTGGGAAAAGAGACTCTTTAAGCATTTTCTTGCTGACAAAACTCTTTAAACACTGTGCCATCTGTACAGGCAGTCTTTGAAGAGTGCCCCTGCCAATCCCCAAATCCAACCTAGGTTAGCCTTGCTGTTACCCACTCTCGGCTAGTGTAGGGAAAGGACAGATGTCTGAAACCAATACGGCTCTTAGTGCTGAAAACCGATGGGGAAGAATATCCTTCAGTAGCAGCTAGATACTGCCGCTAGTTAGTGACTTTTGCCATTGTTCCATTTTCAAGAGTGTCCAAGTCCCATTTGCAGAAGCGACTTGGGTCTGCTGATCAACTTTCAGTGAGACTGCCTCCCAGGTGCCTTAGTCGTGTTTGGAAATGGGACGTAACACTCTCTTGAAAAATCTTACCTTGGAGCAAAGGGCTCAGGAGACCAGTTCTTGTGTTGTCTCTAGCATTGCCTGTCTCGCTATGGCCTCGATTAGGGTAAATCCCCACACCTCTGTTTCTTGGAATCATGCACCTCTGTGAATGTCAGAATGCTCACTGAGATCTGAAACCAGATTACCAGGAGCGATTTCTGTGCTGCCTCTGTTCTTTGTGTTATTCTCAAACTGTGGTTTTTCCTTCCTTCCTTCCCTTATCACACTAAATGCCTGGGGGGTTAAAATGCAGACCGGTTGCATTGTCTTTCATTGCTAGTGCAGCTGCTGCAGTTTGGAAGGTTGCACTGCCTCTTTGATTGCTGATTCACTTTAAATGCCGTCTTAGTGCTAATTGGGCTGCAGGGGTTAAGGAGCCATTTGGATGCCTTGCTGCAGACCAAGGGGGTTCTGTCCTGCTCTGATTTTTAAAGAGAACTGTTGTGTAAACTCTTTGGGGCAGGGACCATGACTGACCTATGGGCTTGTGCAGGAGCCAGCTCCCTTGGGGCCTTCAGAACCAGGCTTTACTGCAGGTTCCAGCGGGGGAACCATGTCAGTCTAGTTCAGCCATACAACCCAGGAGTCTTACTGCATTAAAGGTGCCACATCTGTGCTTCTTAAACTGCTGGTGGTGTTAATCTGCTGCATGGGGTCAGTAACTGAGACCCAGATCCAGACTGTCTGGATCTCCACTGCCCGACACTTCCGAGAGGCCATGACACTGCTGTAAAACGGTACTATTCTGGCTTGGGTAGAAATGAAAGCAGTCCGTTTCAACTGCAAAGGACTGAGCACTCCACACCTGGGAGTTCTTGGAACAAAGAGGGGAGCAGCTTCCTGTATCACTTGTATCCCCCTAATATGTAGGAGCCCTACTGCGCTAGGCACTATACAAACATAGAACAAGAGCTCAAGTCTGTGCTTCAAAGAGCTTAGTCTGAGACAACAGGAAACAGTGAGACAGTATCGGGCAATGGTCAAGCACACCAGAAGCCTAATTGTTCACATGTTTTATAGGCCTCACGGCTTCCTTGAAATCCATTCTGGATGTGAATGGCTGCTCCTTTAAGAACTGAGTTGCCCACAGTAGTGGATACTGGTCTAGTCTCTGACCTGTTGTGTAGTCTGGGAAGAACCAGAGATCCTATGAGGGTGGTTTATTCCCAAAGGAGTGGTCTGCTGCCTATGTGTTTTGAAGGAGTTTTACTCTGCTGAAGGCAGAATGGCATACCTGTACCTAACTTGTAAATTACCTCATCCACAAGGTGACTGATGTTTTAAGATTCAGGGAGTCCAAGGCCAGAAGGGACCATTTCATCTAGTCTGACCTGTGTGACACAGTCCAGAGAAACAATTCCTAGAGCATATCTAGGATTCTGGCCTAACATTTCTCACACAGTGTGATTTTTCTCAGCACGAGGTCCTATTCAGCTGTAGAGTGTGATACATTGAACGGTGGCATTCATTTATGGGTTAGTAAAGTGTAAAGCTTTTTATAGGCTGGCAGCATTAACCTTGTTTGTAAGCCAGTGTTTGAAAAACACACACACTTGATATGTATTCCATCTGGACTGAAATTTCTCCCTTCAAGTCTGAACTTGAGGGTATTAGCGAGCACTTCTCCCAGGCGCTCCCTGGGTGGACGTAATGTGTGAAATTCTGGCCTGGCCAGTGTTTTTTATTGTTCTTTGTCTGGTCCCATCTTTAGGAGCACAGCTGGCATGTTCTCTGCATCAGCTGGGATTTATTAGCCTCCCATAGCATGTGCTGGGTTTGCAGTGCTCTTCTCTGTCGTGCTCTCTAATTCCAGCCCCAAGTCTGGGGCGGCAACTGATGTGTGCTGGGTTGTGAACGTGTTGTGTGTGTTAAGTGGTATCTAGCAGTGTGGGGCGGAGGAGAATGCAGCCTAGAATCAGACTGCGTGTCACTTACGTTTTTTTTTGCTAAAGGGAATCAGACTATCTAGTCTTTTTGGCAACTTGTTTCACCAGCTCTGTTTTCCTCTCCCCATCCTCGGTTAGACCCTCTTCACTATTTCTGTTGATGTCTGGCTTTCAACTCCTCCTCTTGGACTCTTTCTGTGCTGCCTGCAAGGTACTTGATCTCTTGACTTTCCTTCTTTGCATCTCTGCATTCCCACTTTCCTACCTAATACACAGGATTTCACCTGCCACACGAAGGAAGAATTCAGTACTGTACTGAAGGCTAGACTGAAATCCCAGTCAAGGAGCAGGGGCTTGTTCTCATTGACACAAGAGAAATGACGGGCCTGCTTATGGCCTTAGTGGCACAATTCTGGGAATACAATAATCCAAAAGGCAGCTGCTGGAATGCTGTGCAGCACCACCGGGGCAGTGCCTGGACAGACAGCTAATTCTGGAACCAAATCCTGAGTTCGTTAAGCATTAGGAGACAAGGGGAGTTGAGTAATGAATGGGCTACACAAGATGGAGAGGTTCTGCCGCAGCACCACAACCGCACTTAATGGCAAAATTCTAGTTTACAACCTCTGCTTTAGTCCTGCCAGTTAACACGCCACAGGACCATTGGGCCATGTGCTCATTCTTATAACCCTGAGAGCCCGGAAGATGCGGGCGTTACAGTTGCTGCTGGGGATCTGGGAGCTGCAGCGGGAGGTTTGCCAAGTCAATGGCTCTGCCATAATTGGTGTAGGCAGGCTGGTTGCAGTCCTGCAGTGATGGGTGTGTTCTCATTTCTGTAGCCAGCAAGCTGGGCTTTCCCAAGGGCATGAGGTAGGGCGATAAAGACACACGAGGAGCAGTCCCGAGGTCGAGGCCTTGTTCCTTGCTTTACCACAGACTTAGTGGCCTGGCACTTCTGTTTCCCAGTCTGTAAAATGGGGGTGTGCCCACCTGACCGGAGCGTTGTCTGGCTTAGTTCATCGTGTGGTGCTCAGGCGCTCTGAAAACGAGCGTGCTGCAAATGCACGTGAACTTGGTGAGGACTGAGTGTTCCCCCTCGAGGCAGTGGATGGACTCTGGCTGGCAGCCATTCAGATACTGCCTGCCTATGCTGAGCTTGGGAGAAGCCTTTGATTCGTTGGCTCCGTATGAGCTCGAATGCCCAAGTCCTGTTGGAGGCTCCATTCTCCGTGGCGCAGACAACGGGAAGATGTGTGCGTCTGCTGCTGGAGGGAGTATCCAGCATTTGACAAAACACACCTGGGCAGCTCAGGACCCATCAGTAACTTGGCGCCAACATTCCAGTTAGTCCCACTAATGTGGGTGATGTCGGGTCTGTTCTCTGCTGGGAGCTTGAGCTACTGTAGCCTCTCTGGTGGGTGAGTTACGCTGTCCCGGTGAGTCGTGCAAGGGCCGTCCTTTTGCTGAGGAAGCCTTGAGGTAAATCTGCCCCGTGACATGGACTGATTAAATCCTCTGGCAGGACTGGGCTGGCTTCAGTTTAGCTTCCCTTTCCTCTGGGAGGGGATGGGTGGATTGTAACGCTGCTGGCTTCTTTCACGCATTGTCCTTGCTGCACTGTTGCAGATGGGTCTAACGTTTCCTCCCCTTGTTTCACCCCCCCAGGCTGAGACAGCAGCTAACCGGATTTGCAAAGTGCTGGCTGTGAATCAGGAGAATGAGCACCTGATGGAGGACTACGAGAGACTGGCATCTGATGTGAGTCCCTGCCTTCTGGGCCCTCTGCCCTGGAAGCTGACCGGGATTAGCCTCCGGTTTATTGTGGAGGGGGCTGTATGATCTTGGGATGTGAAAGACCGGGCTCTTGATAGCCAGACTCCATGGCCTGTTCTCAGTCTCTGCGTTCCCCCTCTTTGGGCCAGTGCTAGGTGTTTTGCTTAACCAGAGTCTGCTCACCCCACAGCTGCTGGAGTGGATTAAACGCACCATCCCGTGGCTGGAGGACCGTGTCCCGCAGAAGACCATTCAGGAGATGCAGCAGAAGCTGGAAGATTTCCGTGACTACAGGCGTGTCCACAAGCCTCCCAAAGTGCAGGAGAAGTGTCAGCTGGAGATAAACTTCAACACCTTGCAGACTAAACTCAGGCTGAGCAACAGGCCTGCCTTCATGCCCTCGGAGGGCAAGATGGTCTCAGTGAGTATCTTGTTTGCCCGAAGCAGAGGGGGACGGGCACAGCAGGAGAGGCTGAGCAGAACTGGCTTGGCAGAGAGGAGGGAGTTCTCTCTATCAGAAGCTGACTTGACTCCGCCTGCTGCTATTACTAACAGTCCAAGAGCAGCTTCCTCTTGGGTGACATGCTTACGGGGCACTGCAGCCAAAAGCTGGATGCAGTGTGGGTGGTCCCTCCATACTCTGCACACTTCCTGGCCGCGTTAGTGCGAGTGCCTGCGGGAGAAGGACTTAAACGATCCTGCTGGAAGATCGAGGGTCAAATCTGAATGTCGTTTCCACTCAGGAACCTCTACCAGGGAGAGCTTGGGTGTAGGTGAGGGCCCTAGGCCATCAGCTCTCCCTTCTTGTGTGTTAGTTAACATTTCAGAGCCTGGTGTCTCTGCAAAGCCTGAAGCGTACCCGACCTTACTGCGTGCTCCTCCCTTCTGCCAGCCTAATAAAAGGGTGTCTGCCTGGCAAGGACCATGTGTGGCTGGGTTAGCCAACCCGAGCTCTCTTGAATCCAGCTAGTGTGGGTACCAGTAGTGACAGCACATCATGGGCTTCAGCTTGAGTAGTACAATCCCAGCACGCGCCCTGAGTGTGGACTCTGCTTGCTCTGAAACCTGTGCTGCAATGTCTTTGCTCTCCTTGTGATCCATGCAAGTCGGAGTCAGGCAGGCCAGTCCAAGCACAGGTTGGACCATGTAGGTGTACCCTAAGGAGTGAGTGTCTGTCCCATTTCTCAGGTGTATGTGCCATAGATGTATGTTCTTTCGTTCCTGGTAGCAAATATTTTGTGGCATTTGATTCCCCCTGTGGCTAGTGGTGTTGCTGGCCTGCCAGGCTCCCAAAGGTTAATTATTACACACATACATATGGTAATGGAAAAGGCTAATGCTGTAAAGGGGATGGTGTCGATAGTGAGTTTGGGGAAGGGCAAGCCTCATGTAGTCACCTGGAAGTATGGGCCTTTCATAGATCCTAAATCCAGAAAGGAACATTGTGATCATCTAGTCTGACCCCCCGTGTAATGTGTAAGACATAAAATGATAATTCGCAGAGCAGATCTTTTAGGAAAACACCCCATCTTGATGTAAAAGCTATCAGTGATGGAAAATCCCCCATGACCCTGGGTGAGTTGCTCCACATGTTAATTACTGTAAAAAATGTACACCTTATTTCCAGTCTGAATTTGTCCATCCATTGCACTGCTGGATTAGAGCCCGTTAAATACTTGTTCCCCATCATCTTGTTGAGATTCCTCTTACATGCTTCATAATCTTGCTGACAGTCTGACACAGTCCCTCCTTGCCCTAAATTCCTTGTTCTCGCTGCTCCAACCACAGGACATTAACAATGGCTGGCAGCACTTGGAACAGGCGGAGAAAGGTTATGAAGAGTGGCTGCTGAATGAGATCCGGAGGCTAGAGCGACTGGACCACTTGGCTGAGAAGTTCAGACAGAAAGCCTCCATCCACGAGTCCTGGACTGAAGGTAGTCACCTGTCTGAGGCTGGGGGATAGTGAGGGCTAACTAGATCTGGCAAAGGACAGCTGGGGAACATTTCAAGCCAGTTGAATGGCTGAAAACAGTTGCTCCTGTGGTGCTGGTAGCATGGCCCAGGGAACAGAGGATGGCCGATCTGGATTCTGATTCTGTATGGAACTCCTTGGGCAAGTCACCTGGCACTTCTGGAACAGGGACATCGCTCCTTGGCTCCCTTTTTTGGAGTCAGTGAAGTCTGAGATAAAATGGCCCTGGGACTGTGACCAGCCACATTAGCTAGTCACTCTGTGCCTTCCAGCTGGAAGCCGTTGTACTGTACTGCAGCTTGGCTGTATTTCCAGCAACTCTCTGGGTGTTGGGTGTGTACATGTGGGAGTAGCTGAACACTAGGAGCTATTGCTCTGTACTAATTCTTCACCACAAGCCAGGCTAGGAGAGCATTTGTCCTGTATTGGCTCTGAATGCAGAGGCGGTGCTATTCTTGACAGCTTGGTGGTTTTGTGCAGGCGTTTTCAGTAGGACCATTTGACGCTTAGTAGTTTCAGCTGAACCTGTCTGTTAAAATGGTCCCCTAGACAGTCCTGCAAGCGAATGTGGTCAGCTTAGCCACCATCCTCTTCCTCAGAGACCGTGTACTTTGAGGCAGTCACCGTGGCTTGTTTGCAGTTTGCTCTGGCGTTTTGTCTCCCCTCTCTAGCCAGATGGCTAAACGTGACTGGTAACCCTCCAAACCTTCCAATATGGCAGCTGCATCTGACTGCATAGAAAATACTGTAATCCCTTCTCTGGCCGGGAAGGAATGTTCTCATCGCACCGGCTGGGAGAATGCCACATGGAGCATTAAGGGAGAAGGGGCTGGTTCTGTCTTTCGCAGCGGTGCTTGCAGCAGCTTCAACCATTTTTGCTTTTCCCTTCTTAAAACACGGTTGCAATAATTGAGGACTGATTGACTTCATGGATCCATGCAGTGCTGAGGTCTCTGTGGTTAGAGATGGGGCTTGTGAGGTGGTGAGGAAGGGATGGGGTGGTGCGTCAGGCAAGGAGTCTGCTTTTTAGAGAGGTGACTGATGGAAGGGTGCATGGTAGCTGAAACGCTGCTGTAAGGGTGTGGCGGTTAAATGCAGTGTTGTGGTATCTGGCTAGCATTTGCTGATGCTTCCTGTAAGTTGCTATTAAATGCCACCTCCCCTGGAGAAGCTGGCATGGCCAATGACAGACAAGCTGCTGCTGATTTGGGCTCTGTTCTTGTGGAGAAACTGCCCTGAATGATGACTAACTTGGCCCTCGGGCCCCAGAAGTGAGATGGATTTTCTGTTACTTACAGTAACATTCCTTATTGGGATCTGGCTGCATCCTGCCACCATTCTCCTGCACATTGCTCTTGGTTCCCGATGTTCAAGCACACTAGCCCTCCCTCCCACACTAACACTCAGTTGCTTGGACAACAGAGATCCTAGTGTTCCCTAGTCCTAACACAGCTTTGCACACTATGCACAGCACTGCTGAAATGCAGCCAGCTCTGGGGTGGAGTCGGCAGCAGTGTGGTGCTCAAATGCTGCAGACCCCTTCTGGTGTCTGGGAGAGCTGTGGTTTAAAACCTTCCCTCTCTCTGGGCTGCTGAGAGGGGCCAAGTGATGCCTGGCAGTTTCAGTGGCGAGGAGTAAGTGGAAAAAGTTCCAACAGTTTCCTTCACTTTATCTTCTTGGGCAGGGAGGGGAAGCAGTAAGCCAGGAAAAAAACGTAAGTTCCTCTCGTCTGCCAATCCAGTTTAGATAGCTGAGGCTGCTGCTAGTCTCAGACCTGGCTCTTGAGAAGACACACGGTGTCTGTCCATTTGTCTGATGTGTCAAGCATCCAACAAGCTGACTGTCTCCTCCGCAGCTGGGCTTCTATTTGGTCCTGGCTGGCTACAATGTCCTTTGTCACCATCCTGGATGAGGGCGCAGGAGGTGTGTCTATCAACATCACTGCAGATTGCTGATTAGCTGTATAGCTGGTTTTGCTTCAGCAAAGACAGAGGAATAGCCAGTTACCAGCCACATCCTGCTCCTCAGCCATCAAAGTGGGGACCCAGAAGAGAGGTTGCTGTGGAGGCAGAGAGTCCAAAAATCGCAACGCTAAGGGGGGTGGTTCTTTAAAGTCCAGAAGGAGCCAGAAATGCCATTTTAGGATCCCATCTTGAGCTAGTAAATTAAAATTACATTACAGTAGTGCCTGGCAGTCTCAGCCAAGACCGGGATCCCATTACGCGAGGTCCTGTGCTTAGTGAGACAATCCCTCCACCAAAGAGCTTACAGCCTAAATAGGCGAGATGAACAGACATGTTGGGGGAAACTGAGGCACGGGGCAGGGCTGTGATTAGACGGAGGTCACTCAGCAGAGCCATGACTCAAACCCAGGACTCCGGTCCCAGTGGGTGCGTAGCCACTGGATGCACTCACTGCCCCTCCTGCAGAGGCCGGTTACGCTAATAAGCAGTCTGTGTAGCAGCTTCCTGCCTGCCTCGGCAAAGAACGGGCTGGGAGCCATTAGCAGAACACAGACCCGACCACAGCCAGAGTGCCTAGGCCGACTGCTGGCGGCACCTCCCAAGCGGAACATGTCGGAGAACAGCTGATGGGAACTAAAAGGCCTTTCAGACAGAACAGGCTAGGAGCTCCCAACTCGAATAGCTTTTAGATTAACACACACACCGATTAGGTGGTGAGTGGCCAGCAAACATCTCTCTGTAGCCAGAGAGTGATGCTGGGGGAATGGAAGCAGGCTGTGTCTCGCTCCAAGATGTTCTGGGAGGCATAAAGAGCGCTAAGAAGACTTCATCAGCTCCATTGTCTTAGTGCGTGGCGCTGTAATTACACTCCAGTCTGGTTTGTCTCTGGGCAGCCAGGCAGTTTGGAGTGCGCGTCCTGTGTCTGGAGGCTATGGAAGGAGGGGCATGTTGCTGAGCTGCCCAACAGCTGGACTTTTCTTCTTGTGCTGGCCATGGCGGGTCTGAGCTGAAGCTTTGAACTGCAACATCCGTGTGAGCACAAGTGGAAACCAAGGAAAGTGAGGCAGGCCTTCTGGTCCAGTGACCGTCCCTCATTCAGTGCACTACAGAACTCCTCTCAGCTGTACGCTGCCTTCGTTGGGGGCAAAGCCGCACGTAGCAGATTTTGTGGCCAGTCTCCCTTTCGCTTGTGTGTCGCCCAGTTCTCCTGCCTTGCAGCTGTCAAAGCTTTGACCTTTTCCAGGCAGGGTTCAGAACTCTGTGTGTGGCTGTTGCGCTCAGTTAATGTCCTGCGGTGTCCAAGGCCTGTGGCAGATGAGCAGAACCTGAGGGGGTGGGACTAGTGTATATAGGGACAGAATCCGTTCAGCCAAAGACATTGCAGGTGGCGGGCTGCGCTGTCACTCCTGGGGCAGCTGAGCCGGGGAAGAATAGGCTGGGCTGTTGAGAAGTGTACCACCCCCATCTCCCAGCCTCTTTTGCAAGCTCCTAATTCTGGAATAGATGGGGGAGAGGTCCTAACCACAAGGCCAAATTAGTCCTCTTCCTGGTGTCTGGGCAGCTCATGAAAATGATGTAATGCGTCTGGCCTGCAGACCTGCCTCCTAGACCCTGCCGCTGCCCCCTCCCCCTTGAATCAGCTGAGACACTTTTGTGGTGACTTTTTTAACAGCACGTGCTGCTGCTTTTATTGCCTCCCAGTATGTCCTTGGGCTCTCCCGGGCCCTGCCCCCTCCTGCACTGCTGTGCATGCAGTGTCTCACGGGCTCTGCCCCTCTTCACCCCAGGGAAAGAAGCCATGCTGAGGCAGAAGGACTACGAAACCGCCACCCTGTCGGACATCAAAGCCCTAATCCGGAAGCACGAGGCCTTTGAGAGCGACCTGGCTGCTCACCAGGACCGTGTGGAGCAGATTGCCGCCATCGCGCAGGAGCTCAAGTATGCCAGCCTTGGATGGCCAAGACCCGGCTCCCTTTGGCCCAAAGCCTATGGGGTATTTAGGCACCTAATCGATGCCATGAAAGTGAGGTGCCTAAATACCACTGTGGATCTGGGCCTTGGTCCTAAAACAGTGTCAGTAGATCCCACTGGGGGGAACCTACACAATATGCTACGGACAGGGCATACGGACAAACCTTAGCGCGTCTCAGGGTGGTTTGTCCAGACAGAGCTCTCAGGAGGTCTGTCATATGGGCACGGACCTCGTTCAGCCTGGCACGCACGCTGATCTGTTTAACTGTGCTTCCCTCTTTGTCCATCCCAGAGTGTGATCTCACACTGCCTCCTTCCCCATCTGCAGCAACCCTGCCTCCGGCTTCCACTCCTCTTGGGCTGTTTGCTGTACCCATCTTGCACTGGCACAACATTGACACAAGCAATGCCCCCCCGTAGCAAGCGTCTGGACAAAGAGACACTGTATGGTGTTTCTGGCAGAGTTGAGATGGTTTTTCTGGGCTTTGTCACTTCTGATCTTTTTTCCAAGAGGACCTGGCTCTCACACTGGACTGTGGGGAGCACCTCTGTTTGAGTGGAGTCCTAACAGGGTTGTTCTCCCCCAAATACACACAGTACCCCCATTGTTCTCTCCTCATCCTCTCCCCCTCCCTCTCTTACTCTAAGAATGTAGTTATTGTAAGAGATCCCAGCATGCTGCGGCTCTTTTTTCCAGCCAGATAAACTTGCACACAATTAGTACACTGATGAATGGAGCCCTTATTCCAGCAGCCCGAGTGGCAGAGAACCTGGAAACGGGGCTGTGTGGCTTGGAGCATTACTTCATGGAGAAAATGCCCCGATGCAGGGGGAGGCTCTGTCCTGGACCATAGTCTATTCCCGTGCATGCTGAACTCCTTTAACAAGCCACTGAGATGTGTTCTGAAATGTCGGGATCAGCAGAAAGTCGCAGGACTCTGGCATGGCTTGCAGTCCTCTCGCCCTTTCGTCTGGGCTTTAGTCACTCTCTTGGGGTGCTTTTAAAACAAAGCTCTCCACTGCCAGTTCTACCACCAGCCCTCTGTCTCCAGGACCTTCCACTCAGCCTGCGTTTCTTGTGGAGTGTTAATCACTCGTCCAGCCCTGCCTTTGAAGTGTCTTGGAAATGTAGCAACTTGCAGCCTTCCAGGGGCACTTTTAGAACGTAGCGGGAGGGGGGGGGGGCGGCTGAGTATGTACTATCGTGCGGTGGGGCACTTTCCTAGCTAATGCCTCTTTGGAGACTTAGGGGCCTTTGAGCCACCCAGGCTGCGAGGATGTCCTGCAGATTAACTCCCTGGCCTTCACTAACTGGCCATGTTGACAGCAGGCCCAGCACCATCAGTCATGAATGGCTCAACCACCCACTCACTCCCAGCAGCATCAGCCTGCCCCCAGCCTGAGATTTGTAAATAGCAGCCTGGCTGGGAGGCATTCCTCAGGCAAGTAGACATGCCCCATCTGGAGGGTATGTGCCCTTCAGGGCTGTGTGTAGCCGCATATCATGGCATGGACACAGCCTGCTTTTCGCCATGGTGCTGTCTGTATCCTACACGCTGCTGCCAGTGCAGACAAGATAGGGATCTCTGTGGGAGGGGAGAGGTGTTAGCTGGCAGCGTGGCTGCCTGTGCCATCCCCTAGACACACCCCTGCAACGTTCCCTCCAACCCCCTGGCCCATTAGATTTTGCAAGGCCCTGACTGGGAGGCTGTAGCTGGGGAGAAGTCTGAAAGAATGAGCCAGGTGGGGAATGTCGGACTATTTCAGCATGTAAATCACTGTTAAAAGGCACTTCACGCAGCCCCATGTCAGTTCTGATCTGCACTTGGCCATGTCCAGTCACTAATTACTGTGTCCTTCCCCCTCTGCCTAGTGAGCTAGATTACTACGACTCTCCCAGCGTGAATGCTCGGTGCCAGAAGATCTGTGACCAGTGGGATGCACTGGGGTCCCTGACCCACAGCAGGAGAGAAGCCCTGGAGGTAAGCAAAGCTGTCTGCCATGTACTACCACTGAGCCCCGCATCCCAGAGGCGAGGGGGAGGAAATGAGGCCATTGAGGCCTCCTGGGGGTAATTCATCTGTATCTGCCCTAACATAGCTGTGCCCTGCCTGTCACCCCCACAGAAAACAGAGAAACAGCTGGAGACCATCGACCAGCTGCACCTGGAATACGCCAAGAGGGCCGCGCCGTTCAACAACTGGATGGAGAGCGCCATGGAGGACCTCCAGGACATGTTCATTGTCCACACCATAGAGGAGATCGAGGTAGGAGAGGCTAAGTTTGCTGTCCAGGACTTGAGGACGGTGAGCTGGCAATCCAGTGGAGTTAGAGATCCTGTGCTCTGCACTCTTGTCCCCCGGTCTAGAAGGCTGTTCTAGCTAGTGGGGCAGAGCAGGTGCTCCTTGCTGGAGAGGCATTTTGGGGTCTTACCCTGTTGGTGCTCAAGCCTTTAACCTCATGCTGCCGTTTGGTTGGGTCACCAAAGCCTCTGTTTTCATTGAAAAGATTGAGACATTTGAGGTCTGGTAAATTCGTCTTGCCCTGTGTGTCAGGGTGAACCTCCAGACACATGGTTTGTGCTGGGTCCCTGCAGACGGATGGCAGGCGCACCCAGAGGGATTGTGCTCGCTCACATTCTGTCTCCAGCACCTTGTCACATCTCTTCCAGGGCCTGATTGCAGCACATGATCAGTTCAAGTCTACCCTGCCCGATGCTGACAAAGAGCGCGAGGCGATCCTGGGCATCCAGAACGAGGCACAGCGGATTGCAGACTACAACAACATCAAGCTGTCTGGGAACAACCCATATACTTCGGTCACTCCGCAGATCATCAACTCCAAGTGGGAAAGGGTGGGTACAGGTTGCTGCTGGCCTGTGCTCTGCTTCCAGGCTTGTCTCGCAGTGCCCTGCTTTAAAATCTGTTGGCCCAAATGAGCCACTCTTCGTTTCGTTTGTGAGAGGCTTCAGTTGTCCAAGGGGCCTGTTTGGACATGGCCAGTGCTGCAGTCATGGCTGCCTTGGAAAAGTGATCAGTTAAAAATGCATCTGGGGTTGTCCAATGAATTCAGCCTAAAATTGACACCCCCTCCTTGATCCTTCTTATGTGATCATTCACCCTCAAATGTGCCCCCTTCAAACTTTGTCCCCCGTCACATTTCCAGTCCCAGGGGCCTGAGCACGGTTCCTCAGTGCTTACCACGGCTGATCTAGTAGCAGCAAGAAGCTGCAGTCTGAGGGCAACACCACTAGCGGGGCTCCCCTCTCTGGCCCTGCCTTCTCAGGGCGAGCAGCTGCCCTGTCTGAGCCCACCATGTGCACAGAGTTTCCAGTGTTCCTGCTCCTTCAGCGCAAGGGCTGTTGCTGTGAGGTGGGAGTGGCAGGCACGACGGGAATGGCGCATGGAATGCTCTGTGTCAAGGTGGTCCATGCCGTGTTTGAGAAGCTTTGCCGTACCGCGGGGGGCAGTGGGAACAGGTGCTTTGTCAGGGAACGTCACCCGGGTGGGAGCGCTGCTGCCTTGCGCCAATTCAGACTGATATCCTGGGAGTGGCGCTTCACGCACTCCGTGTGGTGACTGTTACAGCTCAACGTCCCTTGCCGAACATTGGCCTGCTCTTCTGCTGCATGAAATGGGAGCCACAGTGCTGTCAGGCGGCAAAGGCTGGGCATATCCGTAGGCCAGGCTGACACTTGGCACGTGATGCCTCCCCGTGGTGTGAACGGTGCAGAGACTGATCAGCTCGCTGGTTCCTGTTCCTCACAGGTTCAGCAGCTGGTGCCGAAGAGGGACCATGCCCTGCTGGATGAGCAGAGCAAGCAACAGTCCAATGAGCACTTGCGCCGGCAGTTTGCCAGCCAGGCCAACATCGTTGGGCCCTGGATACAGACCAAAATGGAGGTAAGAGCTCAGTTCCGGCTGGGGACTGTTGGGAAACTCCTGAGCGAGAGCTTACTTGGCCATGCCTGCAACCCAGTAGCTGGCACTGGAATTGAGAGCTGACGTGGAGAAAGATCAGCCGTTTGCATCCTCTCAACGCTGAAGTGCCACCTAGTGACCAGATAGCTCTGTTCAGAGCCACTGGCATCCCACCAGAGGAAAATCCTATTGACCGCCTCTCCTTCAACTTCCCTCTTCACTTCAAAGCCAGTCTGTGCTGCTTCATCCCGCTTGGGTTAGACAGAAATCCTCCCCTCCCCTGCCACCGTCATAGCTGTGTCCTCAGACGTGGCTGCTTTCCCTTCCACGGTGCTTTAGGATATGCCTACATGGGACGGCTGTTCCAGTATAAGAAAGGGAGGGGGTGTGTGTAAAGATTTTCCAGAATCAGTGTCCACACTGGGGTTTTCACGATAGCTCTTGTGGTTGATTTCCCATATGGCTAAGCCTTAAGCCTGACCTGGATTGGCTCTGAGTGGGCCTGTAGGGGGCTGAAGTATAGTTTGCCTTGCTAGGGTGAAGCATGTGAACTGAGGGTTCTGCCCCCTAAAACGCCCCTGCTGTTCTGGACATGCACAGAATTCTCCTTTCCTTCCTTACATCTTGCATGTCAGTTCAAGTGTGGAAGGTACCATAAAGGTTATTTCCCAGCCTGCCAATCCACTGCTCTGAAATGACACCTTAAACTATAATCAGCTCTCTGTATTCAGTGTGTTTACAAACCAGTTCCTATTCCTGCGAGCCTCGCAGAGCCAGCCCATCTGCGAGTGAGCTGGATTTTCTTCCTAGTCCACAGCAGCAGGATTACTTCCTGATTTCCGGTCAGCTACACCTCGGTGTGCTCCTGGAAGGGAAGGGGACTGCACAGGTGCCACTGGGGGCAGAAATAGGCCTGCCAGCCCTTCGTTACTGGTATGGGAGCAGAAAAGGCCCCAGCTTGGGTCTCTGGTGCCAGGAGGAGTCTGCACTGCTGGCACAAAAAGGGGGTTAATGGGCACACTGGGAGAGTCGGAGAATCACAGGCTGGTGCTTCCCCCCCCCAGGAAATAGGCCGCATTTCCATTGAGATGAACGGCACTCTGGAGGACCAGCTGAACCACCTCAAGCAGTATGAGCAGAGCATTGTGGAATACAAGCCCAACATCGACGTGCTGGAGCAGCAGCACCAGCTCATCCAGGAGGCGCTGATCTTCGATAACAAGCACACCAACTACACCATGGAGGTAGGGTCAGCGCATGGCTGGCAGCCCGCCCCAGCACTAGGAGGGGTTTTGCAGGAAGATGGTAGTGGCTTTAGTTAGCGCCCTGTCCTTCCAGAGTAACCCTCGTTCAGGTAAAGCCCACAGCTCTCTTCATTAAAGATCCCGCCGTAGTTCTGTGCAGGAGTCTGTGGTGAGCCGGATCCCGCCTGGGTGACTGCGTTCTGCCCCCGAAACTCTCTGGCAGTTGTACATCAGTTGAGTATTCTTCATCCCTTCTGTGTGATCTTATATGCTGCATATCCGTGGAAGGGCGAAAGGCTCTGTAGAAATGTGGTGTCTGCATTAACGTGGCACATCCGGGAGGAACCTTCTTTAGGCATTGAAGCCAGCGTAGCCCTTGTTCCATCCTGAATTAGCGCTAAGTGACCGTGAGCCCTTTTATTGCCGTGTAACTGCTGCCCCTTCGAAGAGGCTCCCACCTTTTTGGAGGGACTGTTGTTTCCCAGAGCTTGAGGCCCTATTAACTGCCTCTCTCCTGGTGACTTCAGCATATCCGCGTGGGCTGGGAGCAACTGCTCACCACCATCGCCCGCACCATCAACGAAGTGGAGAACCAGATTCTGACCCGCGATGCGAAGGGAATCAGCCAGGAACAGATGCAGGAATTCCGGGCTTCCTTTAACCACTTCGACAAGGTAACCCAGGGCCCCTTTTCCATGGCCCCCCTAATGCCGGTGGTAGCGACAGGGTTTGGTGTCACCTTCTCCTTTCACACGCACCCACCTAGTGCCTGCTTTCCTCCATGTTGTCTGGTGAAAAAGGACAGACGCCTCCCGATTAATCATCCTGGCCAGCCGCAGGCAGGAAGGTTAGATTTGTGGGCTTGATTGGAAAAATAAGCCACCTGGAAAAGAATTCAGACTGCTTTCTAGCAGAGGGGGAATCCTAGCTGTGCGGAAGCCATGGGCACTGTTCTTTCCTGAAAGTGAAATGCAGTGGGAGGTGCATTTGCTTGGAAGGAAGGGGGCAGAGACCTTTCTCACCTAAAATATCCACCATCCTCTCTTGAAACAGAGTAACTGTGCCCATCTTTGTTGCCCCCCATCTCCCCAGCCAGTCTGTCTGATTCTGGAGATGCTCCAAAGTGGACAAGTGAATAAGGCTTGTTCAGGAGAAAATGGCTTTGGCGTTTTCCTCCCTGGGAGCCTGATGGATTAAGAAAGCTCTCAATGATCAAACTGAAGAGCAAGGGTGACGTCACAAAACGCCCAAATCTGCTCTCCAGAAGGGACATGGGACCATGAGCCCAACTGATCTTCAGTGGGATGTGTTCCTAACCCCCTGGCTCCAGGATCCCAATGCCAGATCCATCCCAGCAGACTTGCTGTGGCCTGATTGGTGTTTGGCCCCTTCAGCATGGATGCACCTTGGGGGGCTGTGGGTCTCCTAGGCACAGCAGCACCATAAGCTTTTCACCCCCAGTTCCTTGGTGCGATGAGCAGCCACTTGGCTGTGCCGGGAGTGCTCCTTCCGCACAAGAGCTTGGCTGCCAGACAGGCTGTGTCTGGGGCTACAAATGAGAAACAAGCCCCTTCTCTCCTGATCCAGTGCATCGATTTCAGGTCAACTAATGGTGTATTTTTTCCCTCCTCCCCACCCCTCTCATGTGCATGTTCCTCCCCAACCCTCACCCCAACGTGCATGCTGTCGCCTGTGTGAATCCCGGTGCGGCCGCCTCGCCACGCTGTGACCCCTTCCATCCTGCATGTTGTGTGGTTCCTCGCCGGCAGGACCACGGTGGTACCCTGGGACCCGACGAGTTCAAAGCCTGCCTCATCAGCTTGGGATACGATGTGGAAAATGACAGACAGGTACCGAGTATCATGACTGCACAGCCTGCCACCGATAACGCAATTAACGTGATCTCCTTTCTCTCTTCCTTCACCACGTTCTTTGCTCCGCCAACCATTGTGTGTGTGCAATTCTAACCTTCCACCTCTCTCCTCCCTTGCCTCGGCATCTCATGGCAATTTCCATAATGCCATCTGAACTAAACTTCTCTCTGCTTCTCTCTCCCTCCATGGGGCCCTTTCTTCTCTCTCCGTTTCCCCTGACATCATGTCTTTGCATGCACCGTCCATCGGCCCCCCTTTGGGGCTGGCCCTCTCCTCCTTCTCCATCATGCCCTCGGGATAGAAGCGCACAGGAAGCATGGACACCGATGACTTCCGAGCACTCCTTATCTCCACAGGATACAGCCTGGTATGCTATCCGCTAACTTGTTCCTTTCTTCTTCTGGTCTCTCCTTGCTCAAACTTCAAGCTGAGGTCTTGTCAGAGCGTGGTACTGATGCACTCAGCTGTGACAGACTTGCTTTTGGGGGGCGCTGTCTGTTAAATGCCGTTCTGCTGAGAGGTGGGCGCATGACACAGGCCTGTTCCCTGGGTTACCCCGTCTCACCTGCTGAAATAAGTTTTCACTCCTCTCCAGTGACAGCAGAGCCAGGCTGGAGCCTCTCAAGGCACCCAGCAGAGTGGCGCTGAGTGGCTAGGTTTCCTGTTGTGAGATGGAAGGTTCCTCGTGATGGACAAGCAGAGCCCAGCTCGGTTTTCAGATCCCAAGTGGAGTTGGCAGCATCACTAGTTAGGAGACTTCTCTTATAAACTGAGCTGTTTTGATCAGGGATTTGACACGAGAACCCAGGTTGCAGCTTAGCCACCTTTTGGATCTGGCCGGGTTGAAGGTGTCTGTGCTGGGAGAGCGAGGGTCACACCTTCCCGTGCGTTGAGAGTAGTTCACACATTCTCTGTAGATGGCGCTAGCCAAACCTCTGCTGTCCTGTTTGATGGGTAGCAGAGTACTGGTCTGGCTGCAGGCCAGCACAGCCCCCCCACCAGAGTCAGATTGGCTCGCCTTCAGTGGTCTCTTGCCTAGTTGGAGAAGATCTCCAGTGTGCAGTCAACAACAGTCTGCCCCGGCAAGTTACACGACGCAGGGATGAACTGCTGACCGTCCCTTCCCAAGCCACACTCCTCTAGCCTGGCTGTGTAGCAGCCATGTTGCAGGGACCCTGGTCCTGGCTGTGGTGAGCGGAGGACGCTCCCAGTGAGGAGTAAAAGGCAGTGTCCCATGGGGACGCTGCTGCTGCCTCCGCTCGCTGGTGTTCTCTTGCGTGGAGCAGAGAATCACCATGGCGCTGAATGTGCCCTGAGTCTCAGCATGAAGAAGAGGCAGGGCCCAGCCAGGGAGAGCTGGGTGGCCTGTGTTTAGCCCTAGCAAGGCCAAAGGTGGAGTGGACACAGGCATGTGCTTCCCATTGCTGGTGTGTGAGGGAGGCGGGGATGATTCCAGCTGTAAGGAGCTGGGGTGCAGGGAGTGACTGCACATCATATGTATGTAGAGATGAATGCTGTCGGAGCTGGTCTCGCTGCCTGGGCGGAGGCACTCTCTGGCCTGGGACAGGCCCAAAGATCTCCACTCTTGCGGAGCTGCTATTTTCGCCCTCTCCTGGTGTGTTTGGTGGCGCCTTTCAAGCCCCTCACCTGCAGCTTAGCGTGAGCTGGTCTCTGAAATTCAACAACGCCTCTCCCCACTCCTCCAGGGAGACGCCGAGTTCAACCGGATAATGAGCGTTGTGGATCCCAACAACAGTGGGATTGTGACCTTCCAGGCCTTCATCGACTTCATGTCTCGAGAAACGACGGATACGGACACGGCTGATCAGGTCATCGCCTCCTTCAAGGTCTTGGCTGGAGACAAGGTGAGCTGTGCCCAGGAGACTGTGGGGCGGGCACTCCAGGCTGGGGCCTCCCTGCTGGCCCCCGAGGCCAACACTGATGTTGGGGAGCAGAGGAGCAGGGCTGAGTGTACAGGAGCTGAGCTGGGGCGGGGAAGACATCTGACAGCTCCTGAAACCCATCCTCAGTAGCAAAAATAAGCAACCACAGGTGTCTGGTAATAAGGCTCTCGCTGCCATACATAAGCGTGGCTCAAGGTGTCAGATGTTGGCATGGCTGTGTGCTGTTGTACAGCCCCCAGGGAACTGTCGTGAGCCTGGCCGAGTTTCCCATTACCTAGTGGGTGGTTCAGTCAGCTGTGTCACAGCACGCAAGGGTAGATGGGACAGAGACGCAAAGTTTCTGGGGGCGGTTTGCGGCAGGACCTGCTGGCACTGGTCGGTCTGTCGCGGTGGGAAGTTGCTCAGGGGTGGCTGTTTCAGCCAGTTAAAATAAACTAGGTAGCGACTCCAATGACCCTGTCTGTCTCTATTGATGGCCCAAGCTGCAGAAAGTTCAGTACTGGTGGTGGTAGATTTTCTTACTGACCACCCCAAAATTCTGTGAGGTTAAATGGTGGGAGGGAACTGCAGAGAATAAAGATGTTTAGATCTGCATGATGGCCTGGCAGTACACCAGGAAGGCCATTGCAGGGGCAGGAGAGGAGCCCTGGAAGCCCCAGGGTGCATGTTTGGAAGGACAGCAGAGGTTAGTGGTAAATGGGCAGAGAAAGTTGGGTGCGGAGCCAGAGCAGGGAGCATGTTTACAAACAAGACAAGCCACTTGAACTTGGCTCCAGAACCAGAGAGGAGCCAGAGGAGCTGGTAATGAGCGGGGTGGCTTGATGTGTTTTATTGTCAGTCTGAGGATGTGGTTGCAGCTAGCGTCAGACTCCTCTCTGCTGGGGGGTCTGGGCGTAGACTGGGCTGGCAAAGCAGCAGCCCGTATCTGTCATTACCGGCAGCTCTGGGCTCAGAGCCTAGTCAGCACCACCAATGCACAGTCAGGCAAGGAATATTTCTCACCTTCCACCCAGAACTACATCACAGCAGAGGAGTTGAGGCGAGAGCTGCCCCCGGACCAAGCTGAGTACTGCATCGCTCGCATGGCACCTTACCAGGGTCCCGACGCCATCCCCGGAGCCCTGGACTACAAGTCCTTCTCCACAGCGCTGTACGGCGAAAGTGACCTGTGAGCGGGTGGCGGCAGCAAGCGCTGGCGCTTTGATGGCAGGAGCGAAGGCCTGATTCTCTGTGCTCTGCATTTTCACATACCCACAAACTGTCCCTCCGCGAGGGATCGCCCCTCTTCTCCTCCGGAGGCCGGAAAGCCGCTCGGTGATCCTGGGAATTAGCTGACATTCTGGTCGTTCTTGCATATTCTATGAACCATGTACCTATGCAATGAGCTTTTCACTTTGCTCTGTTAAACATGATGGGGAGGGTGGGCTTGAAACATTTTTTTCTCACATTTAATTGCTTTGGGTTTCTTGGCAAGGGAAAAAGGGAGAGTCAGGAAACATGCAAGCGGCTCTGGTTTAGATGGTTATTTTTTTTAAATATATCCCAGTCTATTTTTTCAACTGAGCTTAAAAAAAGTCTGTCGACTGGTATGTTTTTGAAATTGAACCCTTTTCCCTTTCAGTCTGTCTCTCTGCCCTCTTTAATTTATGCCACGGTGTAGCAGAAATCCTAACAAGTCTGTGTGTATTGCTCAGCTCACCAAAACCCATAGGAGGAGCATTTTTCAGGGATTCCGTCTTATCCTAAACCTGCCTCTGTACAGATCTCATGCACCCCGAGCCAGTCTCTCTCTCCCCATTAATTTCTCTTGCAGTCCTGAAATCCAGTAAATCTCCAGGTAGTTGGGCCAGGCAGAGCATGGCATGGGGTGAAGCAGGATCACTTTAACATAGGTATCAGCCTCCCTCCGCTCCCAGGCAGTGTGTGTGGTAACTTCCTGGTTATTTCCTTAGTGAAACTGCCTAGATCCCCAGGGGACTTCAGCTGTCTCTGGGTGCCAGTGTTGCTACATTGATTCAGCCTGCCGCGGTGTCGGTGGCCACTAACGCAGTACTAGGAATCTAACAGCCTGGAGTATTTTGACTCCTGTGGTTTAATCGCCGTCATTGACGAAATTGTAATATTCCCTTTCTAAAAAATCGGTGCTAGGTGGTTTTGGACTTGGTGGGGAAGCATGTTGAATTCTTGTTCCACAGACCAAATGCTTTGAGATCTGGAGGCAGAGAACTCTGTGCCTTCCCTAGGAAATCTTGTGTGGTGGCTTTTAATTAACTGGCAAATTACAAGAACAAAGCAATAAGTTATATCAAGAGGCAACCTGCTTTATCACCGAACAGTGACCCTGTTTGCATTGTACATATTCAAGTGACCTCTGGCTGTCAGGTGAGGAGACTTCTCAAGGGGTGTTCGGTGGATTTTGAAATTCTGAGCATGTTCATTGGGAGGGGAGTAGGGCAATCCAAAGGGTCATTTTGTATTCCCATCACTCGACGTGTCACAAACTCACTGCGATCCACTTCATGCCAAGCCATAGCACTGCTCATTATCACACCACTGGTAGAAATATATTGAAGCCGACTGCGCCTTGCAGTGCAGGGTTTCTCATTAGGGTGGGGTACAGAGCTTTTTGGGGTTTGCCAGTAGCTAATCATGGAAAGTGCTTTTTCCCTTCAGACCGTTTCCTTACTCTTCGGGTTCCTTTAGGGCAGTGGGGCGAGTGTGATTTGCGGTGGAGGAGCAAATGACACCAATAGTTTTAAAAGCAGCTTCCCTGCTGCTTTCTCCCAGCCCTTGTGGTTCAGCCTCCCTTAACTACGGAGTCTGTTGCTACTGTTGGATCGCCATCGCATGGTTTGCCAGACAGCTTGTTTGGCAAGAGGATCCTCGGAAAAGGCAGCTGAGCACCCTTGGCTGTGTGCTCAGGCTGCTGCCCCACAGGGCTGGGCATCCCTTCTGTCTTGAGGAGGGATGGTACAATCTCTTTGCTCCTTGTGTACCAGCAGTTTTAGGCTACTCAGCAAGGGCCAGAGCTGCCCAAACTGGGCAGGGTGCCAGGAATTCAAAGCAGATAGGAAATGAGTTCAAAGTTCATCAGCCATAGCATCCCTGAAGAGAAGGAACGCTAGCACACCCTGTCTGTTCGGGGTATCGGAGCAAGCACCCTCACTAGTTCACTGTTGGGGCAACTCCCGACACCCTTTCTCACAACTGTCTTGGGGCAGGATTTTCTGAGGACCAAAAAAAATCAACCTTTTTTTAAAATATTAAAGAAATTCATAGGGTTCCTATTTACTTTAACTTACGGATTTATTATATAAATATATATTCACCTAGCATCGTATATTTCAGTTTTTCTTTGTCATGTAATGAAAATATTGCTGATTATTGTAACAACGGAAACTGTAACATTCCACGCCTTTGTCATTCGTCCTCCCCTCTCCCCCCTGGCATCGGAGAATGGTAGTCACGGAAGCATTTTATTGTGTTCGCTACTGAATGTCCTTCAACAGCTGGGGGTATGGACATGTCAGCAGGTAGGAAGAGAGTAGTAGGGAGTAGTCGACGTTTATCTGCCTCTATGTTCTAAAAACCTGAGGTTTCTGGGAAACCAGCTCTCCTCCCTCTTGGAACAGGACAATAAAATGTAATATTTTTAAGGATGATCCTATGTATCTTTTCTCCTCTTCCTCCTCAGTGCAGTTCACACTTCTTGTTGGTCACTTTTTTTGCCTACATTGAGACTCAGCCATTCAGAGCCATAGGAGAGTTTCAAGAATTGAAACTGATGAAATCTTCTAACCAGCGATGGTCATTTTCAAGTTTCAAACACTGCTCTCCTCTCCCCTTCCATGGGGGCTGGAAGAGTGTTGCCCTCTGTGGCAGGCAGAAAAACTGAGGCACAGAGCGCAGCCCACACAATGAGTTGGGAGTAGAACCAGAATCCTGTATTCAAACCTGTACCGCATCCATCCCTGGTTCAAGTCTGGTTCCTATTCACATTGTCTCCAAGCTGCTGCACCCAATGGATGTTCAGTGGTGCCTTAATGAGACTAATTTGTCCCAAGTGCTGTTGCTGGTAGGAAATGTGTACTGGATCCATCATATCTAGGGCCCACTGCACAAGGCTGGGACACCTGCCATTTAGAGTTGGAAATCTTAAATGCTTTGCTTTGTGAATGGCCGGTGGAACAAACAGACTGTGCCTTGTTTTCCAGCCTTGGCTAGGTGACACGGCAGTGCTGGGCCCTCTCCCCTGGTCTGCTGAGAGCTGGATCCTGTGTGTTCAGGGTGAGAACCAGGACTGAGTCCTGCTTCCACTGGAGTTAGGTGGGGATTAAATTCCTACTCCTGTGCCCTCTTTTCCCTGAGCCAAATGGGATGTCATTCCCTTAAGCTGGGTGTGGGGCCCCTTTCACTTGCTCATTTCTGTGTGTGTCTGGCCCCTGCACCTAGGGGAGATTTGCCCAAGGGTGGGCAAGCAACGCTAGCCATGGAGCCTTTCCACTGGAGCAATGCACTACTGTCACACTGGCCTGAATGCTCAGCTCTGCCTCTGTTGTTCAAAGTGTTCTGCCAGGCTCCCAAGAGTCCTGTTCCATACAGCTCTCATTCTGGGAGACAGGGCCCAAGAAGAAACGAGATTGGGTTGAAGCTAATACTGGAGGTTTCATGTTCGAAAAGAGGAAACTGGAGAAAATCTCGTTGGAAGTACTTGGTGTCCTTGGGCCTGTTCTAGGACACTTGTCCCTGTCTCGGGATTTAGGTAGCCCTTGTTACAAAGGTGGCTCTGGCCTGCAGTGTGCAGGAGGTCTCAGACAACATCACTATGGTCCTGGCCTTACTCTGAGCCGGTGCGATGGCCACTGCTCTGGGCCTGGCTGCTCCACTGCAGGCCGTGGCTACACAGAATCCCTTCCCATTCAGAGCGTACCGGACAGCAGCAGAACCGGCCCCTCTGAAACAAGAGGGCAAGTTGTCCTTTGGGGGATGGGGGTGGATGAGGAAGGGTTCGAATTGTGCAGGAGCCGAGGCCTTTGCTTGGTTCTCATGGGGAGAAATGAATACCTGCCTCCTGATGAGTGTCTCCAGGCCTGTTGGAGTGAAGCAGTTCAAGTGTTCCTGGTACGCGTCCATCCTGTTAGAGGCCCAGCTCGGCACCAAGGTGAGAAGCATCTAGTCTCAGCAGCTCTCCCTCAGAAGGAAGCTGGCAGTGCAGATGGTAGCTGAGCTTATGAGCAACGTGGCTCCACATGCTGAATGCAGCTGCCGGGGCTGTTCTTGTCCAGCCCTGCTGATGTTGGCTCTGTGCACCACCTTGCAGCGGCAGTCCAGCTCTGCCGTCCCTGCTGCCCGTCCAGCCTGGTCAGCCCTGCAGAATCACTCCATCGGGGACCCCTTTGGGTGAGGAAGGAGGGGAAGTGCGGTGAAAGGAAAATGTGGTAATCCAAAACGCTAACAGCGCTATGCACAGAGAATACACGAAATTATTACACCTGACCCTCTCCCTGCACAGACTGCTGCTGCCTTCCAAAGGGGTGAAGTGAACACTCCTGCAGCACACGTTTGTTACAATACTCTTACCCGAAGGGCTTGCAGAGGTGTGCCGATTTTGTCTATTATAGAAGACAGGGAAATTGCAGGGTACTTTAAAAAACTGGCTATTCCTTGGGCCTTGTTTGCCCTTTCCTTACACATAATTCTCCACCCCCACCTCAATTTACCATTTCTCTTGTCAACTACAAAAATCAATCTCTGAAATAAGTTAGTTACAGCGATTCACAGCGTAGCTGTGCATCTTTCTTGGCCAGTGTCTGAGGCTGGTGCAATTCCCTGGCTGATTAGCAGATGGTGCTGTTGGATAGGACAAAGTCTGCTTTCCACCTGCCCAGAGCAGAGATGGCAAGAGCAAAGGTGAAGATGGTAAAATCTATCCCAGAACAAGAGGAGAAATGTGGCCAGAGCCATGAAAGTCACTAAGTTCCCTGTTGGCGTCTTAGGATTTAGGAGAGGGGTTGTTTTTTGTGGTTGGAATGTGGTGGCGAAGAGTCTTAGCAGAACTGTGACTGGAAATCTGATGAATTGATCAGCACGTTGCAGGGCTGTGCGGGTTTTTGTTTTGTTTAATGTGAGCTGCCTACAGTCTAGGATAGGCACCAGATATAGCCAAGTATTTACAATGCAATAAGATGAGAACTGGGATGAACTTTATCCTGGCCGTTTTCAAAATAAGATACTGGATTCCTTTTGTCAGAAACCTTCCCTGACAACAAAGGCTTAAGAAGAACTGGTATTGCTGCAAGTGGAGGGATACTGAAAAGGATGCAGCAAAGTAAGATGGGGACAACTTAAAAAACAAAAAAACCCACCGAAACAATCAGAAACAGAACTCTAAAGAACAATGGCCAGAGCCAATTTTGGAGGAGGAGAAGACCCTCCTTTCTGGGCACTTTCAGAGCAATTCTAAGTTTGTATTTGGCACTTGGACACATTAAAACACCTTGGGTAGATTAAACCAGTGGTTTTCAAAGCATGGCTCAGGACCCTGTACCGGGCTGCAGACTCTCAGGTACTGGGTCACGGCGCCCCCTGCTGCCAGCACCGAAAGACTGGAATGCATTGCTGAAAGATGTGCATGTTGAGTCACAGGCATAAATGATTTTTTTTCAACTGGGTCCCAAGGCAAAAAGTTTGAAAACTACTGCTCTAAACAAAGTTGTCTGAGCACCAGTGAAATGCAAGAGGGACAGGGTACAATGTCCTTTTGCTTGCTAAACTTTTTCAGATCCTCTCTGGCATTCTGGGTGCCAAGGAGTGTCAAACTCAGTGGGTGAGTCCAGGTCTAAGGGTTTTAAGGTTCTACGGTGTATGGTTCAATCACTGATGCTGGAATACTTAAGTTCTTCTCCAGGCCCCAAATCCCTCTATAAAAATCAGCTAGCTCTGCAGATGGTAGTGAAAAAAGAATTAGTGGATCGCAGAGTTGGATTGAGTTCTCAGGGCACTCGACCACACTGGACTGACATCACAGAGAAGTCATCACAAGAGAGCATGCAAAAACTCTGGGCCCAAATTTCCCAACCATATTTAGGCATCAGTAGAGGTGACTGGCTTTTGAGGAGCTAAATACCCACAGTTCATAAAGACCATTTTTAGTTAGGTGCATGAGGGGTTTAGGATCCTACCTGGAGCTGTCTACATTTGAACATTTTAGCCCCTTGGCTCTGCTTTTAGGATTCAAAGATCTGTTCCTGTTTGTGAAGCAATCTGGATCTATTTCAGAAGGCGACATGCTGATTAATATATTATTTCCATCTTCGTTCCTGCCATTAAGCACCTTGTTGACGGGAGCTGGCTTTGTTGGCTCGGAGCCCTACAGCGGGTATCCGCACCATATGCAAAGAGAATGGATCAAGGCAGAGATCGGTGTATGTGTGTGCAGTGTATAGTATCTTAAATGCATCCGTACATCTCTGAACAGGGGATTGCTGGTTACGTGCTGCAGCTGCTTCCTTCACCCTCTAGCCAAAGCTGCCACCGAGGGAGGTACCAGGGGGGCAAAGTTTTGACACAGGAGACTACGCTGGCATCTTCCATTTCCAAGCCAGTTCCATACTCTGTGAGGTAATAGCTTGTTGGTACTCGAGCTGGGAGGGAGATGTGGGCTGACATGTTCCCAGGCTGGGGCCAGAGCAGAGAACCAGGGAACTGTATCTCGCTCCCTGGCTGCCCCCCACCAGCTGCAGGTTCTGTGGGTGCCGCAGAGAATCCGCCCCACAGCCTTTCCCAGCCTCAGTGACGCTCTGATCCATGGCACCGTTATGTAGCGCTGCTCCAGCAGCTGTCTGGCCTTGCCTGTTCGTTATGGGACACTGCATCCAGCTGTGTGTGGTGATTAACTCTGTCTTCCCTGAGACATTCATTCCGAGGCTGCAGTTACGTAGTTCACGCCCATCAATTACAGAGGAGTTGGATCTACAGCTTTGCTCTGTCTCTGGTATGCGCTGCTGTAGAGTCACTCAGTGCAGGGAAGAGAAAAGTCATTTGTGCCAGGACAGTGTAAATATGGGCCTAGCTCTTCACTCCAGCTCCATCCAGTCTCACTCCTGACGTGAGGGGTAATACCTCTCAGTCCTGTGGAAATACAGTGCAAAGCTCCTCTAGGCTTCAGTGAAAGCAGACACCCCTGGGAAGGCAATCTCTCTCATGGGTGTATACTCTTGTACTGCAGCACAGCAATTACAGGAGACCCTCATTCTGCCAGCTGCAGGTGTCTAATTGCTGGGTGGGCATGGCCTGTGAATCTGGGAGCTGCTGTGGGACATTATAAAACAGATTCTGGGCCTGCAAGCCCTCTAAACTGGAGGCTGCTCTCTGACTTGAGGGATCAAACCTCCTGTTGCAGCTGAAGAGGCAGGAATAGTCACAGAAGAGATGGTAAAATGAGGGAAGAGAGCCAGGTGCCGTTTCAGGGTGGATCAGATATTTTTAGGACTATAAAGCCAAAAACCTGCCTTCCTGATAAGGGTTAGTGGGTGTTGTTGCAATATGAATAAATTCAAACTTTACTGAACTGGCTCTCCTGCAAGCATTTTTTACCCCTTCCCAGCACAGCAAATGCTTGTCTCTAACTCAGGTAAAAAGAAAATTCCTTAACTGTTCTGAGTGTTTTTGAAAAACGTATTAAACATTTTAATTAAAACAGAAACCAGTTTACCTATGTTCTCTGCCTGGCAGGTATCTGTCTGACGCATCCCAACCTTGGAAAGCTTAGGGGCCTTAGAAAGCCACAAATATTCTGGAAGAGGAACAAAGGGAATAAGGTTTTGTTTGCTTGTTCTATGTGAAATAAATAGGCAGGGAGGGGAATGGATTGGTTTGGATTTACTTTAATTTTGTAATGTTTATGCAAGCTGCTGTATTAAGGGCCTCTGTTAGCTCCCAGAGCAAGTAAAGGCAAATTCTTCGAGTGGTGTCCCTGGGTGCTCCACTTCAGATGTTTGGTGCACCCTCGCACTGGACTCAGAGAATTTCACTGCAGTCCCTGCTGGGGCCGCCAGCGCAGGGCTCGTCCCGAGGGTCTGTTGGTGCACACGCGAGGCTGGAGCCCTTGTCTGTTCCTTTGCAACTGCCCAAGGCTAGGGACGGAGTCGGCAGCGCTCTCCCCAGCTCCCGTAGCAGTTAAATAGATAACGAGTTTAGGTAGTATTTCTGTTAAGGGTCTAGTCAGTTTCCAATATAGTTCACTGTCCTTTACTTAGAGTAGTAGGGAAAAAAACCCCAAAACAAAACAAAAACCCACACCTCTGCTGGTCTCAACAGCGATGCCGGGATCGATGGGCTTTAAACGGTGTTCCCAATGCGGAGATGCGACATACCCAGTGTATACGCTGCCTGGGGGCAGAACATAATGCACGGAAGTGCCACCACTGTCAAAGCTTGAAGTTGGAACTAGAAGGGACAGAGAGCTCAAACCGAAAATGATTCTCATGGAAAAGTCCCTGCAACCAGCCTCTGACTCTGGATATATAATTTCCCTGCAGGGAAGAGGCAGGCTTCTTCCCCTTCCCAGAGGGCTTCTACCCCTTTCCAGAGCCCTCCTCACAAGAGATCTGCACCACCAAAGCCAACAGACGTTTCTAAACCATCTGGCACCGAGGTTACAAAGGCACCAAAGAGCAAACAGCCCAGTGCGGAGTCGAGATCTAGGACCTCCTCCTTGAATCCTCAACAGTCCTCGGCGCCGGGGAGCATGGCGCTGAAAGATAAAGCGGCGTTCTAGGCACCGGTGCCTCAAACAGTCCTGCACTCAGACGCAGCACCGATAAAAGCCTTCGCTCCAAGCACCCCTCAGCACCGACACTCCCACAGTCAGACCGACGGACGGCACCGCTTCTAACACGGCACCGCCAGGCAAAGGAGGGGAGAAAACAAAACACATTCAGGGGAGGCGCTCAGGCACCTCCCAGATCACTGCGATACGAGTCAAACATGTCACCCCTGAGGTCACCATTTGCCAGCAGTGACGATGGGGAAGATGTAACATCCGTTGTATCCCCTGGCAGATCGCTGTCACCACCTAGACACAGGCATGGGGACAAGCACTCCTTCCACCATGGCTAATGACTCCAAGGTTGTCCTCGAGGCACTGGGATGCCTGGTCTTCCTCCATGAGACCTCATTCAAGAACCCTTCCTCAGGTGCAGATGGTGCTTCCCCATTGTGTGCCTCCTACCTCCCCAGGGAGATCCAGATGGACGTTCCCAAGGCATTCAGTGACCCCTCTGATCCGGAGAAGGAGATTATGTAACCTTTGGGTGGGCTAAAATTAATTAAATTGCCCTTCTGCAGTGCCTCACAGAAATACACCCCAACCCCTATGGGGAAAGCAGCTGGAGACCCAGGATCCAGTCTGTACAGGACTCACGGCGAAGCTTGCTCAGAGCTACTCACACATTAAAATACTACTAAAACAAACATAACAATGAACTTTATTAACTACTAACTAAATGAACCTTATCCTAAGAAAACAAACTACAATTAACCAAGAACAATCCCTTGCATGAAAGATACCCAAGAGTCCCAAAGTCTGTGTGGAGTTCACCCAACTCTCAGCTACAGTCTCTGTTCCAGTGTGGAAGCTTGAGTGGCAAGAAATAGCTGTCCTCTTCTTCCTTTGCTGGGATCCTCTGTAGCACTCCATGCAGGCTTTCTCTTCTCCTCTGCAACCAGCCCTCAGTCCCATATGCATGTCTGCAAGGTCTGGTGCAAATGACTCCTTTACATGGAGAAAACATCTTGTTCACTCCTGGCTCAGCTCCTCTCCAGAACACTGAGCACATGGTCTCCCCTCAAGGCAGCTCCTGCCTGCTGTCTGCTCAGGCTGCTGCTGTCCAGTCATCTGACTGACAACATCACATCACACAAGCAGGGTACATTGTGGAGCATGCTCAAATTGCTACCACTCCCTGCTTCTGGAAGTTTCTAGTTGTGGGTAGCTAATCTGCCCAACAACAGTAACCCACCCTCAGCAGGTCTCTCAGAGATAGCCTTTTCAGGCATATGGGTTACAATTACACACAGAGTGTTGCTGCATAGGAAAAAGATCTGGGGCACACTGCCCTTCCCCCCCCC
>ML685880.1:1208627-1242722 GCA_007922175.1 Pelusios castaneus | reverse complement strand
CCCCCCCCTGCATCCCAAGCCTTGCCCAGCTTCTGAACCCCCCGCTGTTATTTCCTTCACCTTGCCTGGCATGAGAACTCCCCACCCCACCCCCCGGCTTTCACACAAGCCCAAGGCTGCCCCCTCCAGCTTCTCCACCAGACGAAGGCAAGGCGGAGCGGGCTGCCATCTGCCACCCGAAGGCCATGCCAGGCTCTGATTCCAGCATATCCCCCCAACACCCCCTAGACTGGGCAACAATCTCAAGCACTCATCCAGGAGGGTCAGCTTGTACCCAGGATGGCATTACAAGCTGCCAGGACAGTTGGCGCTGCGATCGTAATGAGATGAGCATCCTGGCCCCACTCAGCAGCTCTTCCCCGTGAACTCCAGGCAACCATCGAGGACCTACCATTTGATAAGAAGAAGCTCTTTGGTGAGAAAATCAATGAAGTTATGCATAGTAGGAAAGATTCAAGGGCCACCCTATGTACCTTTGGGATATACACACCTACCACCAGACGGCCTCAATACAGGTATCGAGCCAAAGCAATACTGTTACCCGCAATACCCCCAATATCAACAACAATGGCAACCGGGTAGAAATGGACAAAGGTTCCCCAGAAGGCAACAGAACCAAAATGATCAATCTTCTCAACTGCCTTCCTCTTCGAAGCAACAACAGTTTTGAGTGTGATCGAGGGTATGAACGACCTCCCCACTTCCGCGTGCACCCCAATGACCTTTGGCCATCGCCTAAGACCATATTTGATCAATTGGCAGTCCATAACCTCGGACAAATGAGTTCTAGAAATCATTCAACAAGGATACTCCATCCCCTTCAACTCCACCCTCCCCTCACCCAACCACCTTCCCCCTCCCTTTTCAGGGACACATCTCACAAACATGTCCTACAGCAAGAGGTGGGCCACCCACCGCAGTTAGGAACCATGGGACATGTTCCCCTCCAGTACAAAGGGAAGGAGTTTTATTCACAATACTTTCTAACAACAAAGAAAAAGAGAGGCTGGAGACCCATTCTGGACCTAAAACGATCAAACAAATACATACGAAACCACAGATTCAAAATGGTAACGCTGGCGACAATAATATCTATGCTGGAGCACAGGGGTTGGTATTCATCCCTCAACCTGAAAGAGGCACATTTTCTTAGGACAATACACCCAGCTCACAGGAAATATCTCAGATTCGCCGTGGGACAAAATCAGCACCAATACAGGGTTTAGCCCTTTGGTCTCTCGACAGCACCGAGAATATTCTCAAAACTACTCAGGATAGTAGCCACATCTCTACACAAACAAAGTTTCATCATACACCCGTATCTAGGCAATTGCCTATTGAAAACAAAAAGTCAAGCTCAAACAGAGCGCGACACCCACCAAACATTGACTTTCCAAAGCCTGGGTTTGATGGTAAACTACCATAAATCACCGCTGACACGCTCCCAATGCCTGCAATTCATAGGCGCACAACTCGATGCAACCATAGTGCAAGCGTCGCTGCACACAGAAGGTTTCTCGCAATACTGGAGTTGATTCAAACGATAAAGGTGGGTCCTACCATTACCGTCCACACCTGCCTGCACCTCTGAATTCATAGGGCAGCAACCACTGGAGTGGTCCCACGTGCCTGCCTGCACATGTGTGTCCTACAAGCATGGCTAGCCTCAGTCTACACACCTCGAAAACAAAGTCTACTAAAAGTGGTCACACTAGTGAAGCAATCCCTGGGCTGGTAGGCACAACCGCACAATATGACAGTCGGGGTACCCTTCACACACAACTCCCCATCTGTATTCATAACTACGGACGCCTCCGTACTTGGCTGGGGAACCATCTCGGAGATCACACAGCCCAAGGTCAATGGTCCATAACCAAAGCAAGCCTTCACATCAATGTGTTGGAATTATGGGCAGTACGGAATGCTTGCAGGCTTTTCCTCCCCATCGTAAGAAACAGAACAGTAAAAATTATGATGGACAATATAGCATGCGTGTTTGACATAAACAGGCAGGGAGGAGCACGCTCCCTATCATTGTGCACGGAGGCAACCAAACTATGGATGTGGTGTAGATATCTCTGCTTCATACTTACCTGGATCACTGAACACCACAGCAGATGCGCTCAGCAGGCACTTCACAGCAAAGCACGAGTGGGAACTGAACAGCGAGGTGCTACGTCACATATTCCTCCAGTGGGGTCATAGAATCATAGGGCTGGAAGGGACCTCGTGAGGTCATCTAGTCCAACCCCCTGCTAAAAGCAGGACCACTCCCAGTAAATCATCCCAGCCAGGGTTTTGTCTAACCGGACCTTAAATATCTCCAAAGACGGAGATTCCACCACCTCCCTAGGTAACCCATTCCAATGCTTCACCACCCTCCTAGTGAGAAAGTTTTTCCTAATATCCAGCCTCGACCTCCCCAGCTGTAATTTGAAACCATTGCTCCTTGTTCTGTCCTCTGTTGCCATTGAGAACAGCCTAGCTCCCTCCTCTTTGGAGCACCCCTTCAAGTACTGAAGGTGGCTATTAAATCCCCCCTCAGTCTTCTCTTCTGTAGACTAAATAAGCCTAGTTCCTCCAGTCTCTCCTCATACATCATGTGCCCCAGCCCCCTAATCATTTTCGTTGCCCTCCGCTGGACTCTTTCTAATTTGTCCACATCCTTCCTGTAGTGGGTAGCCCAAAACTGGACACAGTATTCCAGATGTGGCCTGACCAGTGTTGAATAGAGGGGAATTATCACATCCCTCAATCTGCTGGCAACACTCCTACTAATGCAGCCCAATATGCCATTGGCCTTTTTGGCAACAAGCGCACACTGTTGGCTCATATCCAACTTCCTGTCCACCATAATCCCCAGGTCCTTTTCTACAGTGCTGCTACTTACCCAATCGGTCCCCAGCCTGTAGCAGAACATGGGATTTTTCCATCCTAAGTGCAGGACTTTGCAATCTATCCCATCAACCAGATCATTAATGAAGATGTTGAACAGATGGGTCACCCATCTCTCGATCTTTTTGCAACCCCAAACAAGCGGAAATGTCGTGCCTTTTGCTCCAGGGCTGGACTAGGCCAAAGATCACTGGGGGAAGCATTTCTGCTGGACTGGGGCGTAGGGTGGAAGCTCCTATATGCCTTCCCGCCTGTACACAGAACCCTGCAGAAAATACGATCCGACAAGGCGGAAATGATTATGATTGCACCAGCCTAGCCAAGACAAACATGGTGTCCTTACCTTCTCCAGATGTCAGTCTGCTCCCTGATGCGTCTCCCTCAGCGAAAGGATCTCCTACACCAGGCTGGTGTCCATATGCTCCATCCACATCTTCACAAGCTCCATCTGTCAGTGTGGCTGCTCCATGGCTCCATCACACGGAACTGCAATGCTCAGAACAAGTAAAAGATATATTACTAAATAGCAGAAAGGACACAACTAGGAAAACTTACCTGCAGAAGTGGAAGGGATTTTCCTCTTGGTGCACGGACAAGAATATTTCACCCCTATCGGCTTCAATTCCACTCATCCTGGACTCCATCCTTGAGCTGAAGAAATCGGGTGTCTCCAACAGTTCCGTCAGAGTACATTTAGCTTCGATTTCAGCTTTCCACCTAAAAGTGGACCAAAGAACGGTCTTTACCAACCCAGTTGTACAATGCTTCCTACGTGGCTTACAGAATATGTACCCAGATATACGACCTTCACTATCACTCTGGGACCTAAATCTTGTACTGCAAGTATTGACCCAGAAACCATTCGAGCCCCATGCTGCTTGCTCGCTGAGTCACCTATCCATGAAGGTGGCATTCCTCGTGGCTATAACATCAGCCAGACGTGTGGGGGAGCTCTCGGCACTCATGGCCAACCCCCCTCCCCCAGAGCGATTCATCCAGACAAAGTGACCTTCAGAACCCATCCAAAATTTATTCCCAAGATTAACACGCCTTTTCATGATAACCAGGAAATTAATCTACCAATTTTTCACCCAAAGCCACATGCAAATGTCCATGAGGCTGTCATGCATACACTGGATGTTAGACGGGCCCTTTCCTTCTACTGAGATAGAACTAAAACCTTTAGAAAAATGGCAAAGCTATTTGTCTCTAGAGCTGACTTGTCAAAAGGACAATCTATAGCCACACAAAGACTACCTAAGTGGCTAGAAGACTGCATCACATCAGCATATTCTATGGCTAACTCTCCAATCCCAGGTCGAGTTAGAACTCGTACAACACGTGGCATTTCTGCAACGATGGTCTTTCTCAGCAATGTCCTGCTTAGGGATATATGTGCTGCAGCCACCTGGAATTCCATACATATTTCACGAAACAGTATGTGCTGGATGAAATCTGTAAAGCAGACACTGCCCTTGGCACTACTCAGGGCCGTCCCTAGGGGGGAGTGGGGCCCGGGGCCAATTGGCCTAGGTGGGGCCCCACCCCATGCGGGAGGGGGGAAGGGAGGGCCGGATCGACCCATCCCGCCCCTGGGAGCCTGGCACGCCTCGGCTCCCACCAGCGCCCCAGCTGGGGAGTGGGACCTGAGGCCACTGTGGGGGGCTGGCCCCACGTGAGGCTACATTGTTGGCTGAGGCCGACCCTGGGCCCAGCTGGGGCCGACCATGTGGGTCAGGCCAGCCCAGCCCAGCCCAGAGAGGCCGAGCCCTGCGAACTGCCCCACCCCTGGGCCTGCCTGCTCTGCCTTGAGGGCGGGGAGGGCCAGCCCAGGGCCAGAGGCTGGGCGAAGCCTCTCACCCCACTGCCTTTGGCTCGCCACCAAAGGCAGTGGGGGCAGGGCAAAGCACAGCTGTGGGGGAGCCACGGCATGGGCCCCACACTGCCCCCAGCTGGAAGTGGGGTAGCGCGGGGCCCACGTTACCGCGGGGCCCGGGCCGCTCGCCCTGTTCTCCCCTCCCCCCCAAGGATGGCCCTGATCAGATCCCAGCGGTCTGTAACACACCCCAAGCACTATCTCTGAGGAAACTCTAGCAGTCTTCTTCCCCAGTGTGATTTTTACCCAGCTAGACTCTGCCTTGTTAATTCTATTATTAACAAGCCTGGTTTTGTCTGACAATTTATCTTTTGGAAACAAAACCAACCTGGTTTGTGCACCAGAATAATAAGCTGTCAGCACAGCCCCAGGAACAGAGAGGCGGCTGGTCAACAATTGTAGCTGCAGGACCAGCAGGGGATCACAACCAAACAAATCTGTGGCTTTAAAATTTGCCTGGCACCGGGGACACGTGCTGGTGGCATTCTATTATAGGTACTTTTAAAAACAGCTTACAAAGGGTTAATAAAAGATGCTTAAAATAGCTAATGTTACAAACTATTACAAGCGCATCCGTGGAAGATGCTACGGACAGTCAAACCACCACATTGGTAGGTTGCTCATAAATTGCAGTTAACCGTTTAGTAAACCTGTATAATTTTGTCAGTGTGCCATAATGCAAAGGGTGACTGATTGTTTTAAAATTTCTTTTAAGGAGTGTTTCAATTCCCCACCCAGTTTATTCTGATTCCAGATACACCTCTGGGAACAGCTATTTTAAGAAAAGTCGCCTTCTGGACTTTGAAACCTGAGTCACGGCCCGTTACTGCAGGACTGTTTAAGGACAGTGGTCTGGCTGCAATAATGTTCGGTTGAAATGCACACACAATACAGCTACCATCACTGCCAAGGACAAAAGTCTTGATTTCTCAGAAGGAGGAACTGCCTTGCGTAGGTGTGTTTTTAGATTTCTAAAGAAAATAAGTATGGTCCAGGAGAGCATGTCCCTCACCTCCATTTTCCTTACGTCAGGGATCTTTTTATAATCTGGTTTAAATTCAGGACACAGACAGACGGACACAGACGCAATGGATCATGCAAAAATAAAGCTAGAAAACACCAAAGCTAAGGATTTCAGGTTACACTGAGTAGGGTATTCACCTGACTGTGTCTGGCAACATGCTGCATCATTAGGTTGTTATAATGTTGTTACAAGCCGAAGGAGGACATTAGACATAAATACAATAGCTGTGAACATTCAGCATGACTGAGTGGCCTGCAACTTCACAGGAGTGGGATGGAGGGAGAACTCTGCTATTATCAAGCTACAGTTTCTACCAGAAGAGCCAGACCCGCAGTTTCTGTATATGTTCTTTCATGCATTAAGCTATTACTCAGTTATTACTATTAAGCTATTACGCAGTAGCACCAGACGCCTCAACCAGGTCAGAGTCACGCTGTTCTGTACCAAGTCCTCTATGGTCACTTGACAGTCCCTCCCTCAATGAACTTAGAAGCTGAGGGTGATGCAGGATTCATTTTGTAGTCCTATGTTTTACGTGACTACAGCTACAAAATAACACTTTGCCCTGCAATGGCACCTCTCTCCCAAGGATCTGGTAAAATTTAATATATTTCATCAGTTTGATGTTCACTTAAAACTATTTTAAAAATTAAGCAGAAGGCCAGAATTTCAATCAACTGTATGACTGGCCAGCATTGGGCTACTGAGAATGACTGAACTGTCGGACCCGCCCCAGACAGAAACCCAGGCGGCGCTCTTTTGAAAGTATGTTGTGATACCACTCAACTTCTGGCATGGCAATTTTACAAGTACAATATTTGATACTTTTGTTTAGAAGAGAGAATATATTCACATATTTTTTTAAATAGAGAAAAAAATTCACTTCTGTCTAATTTGGCGCCCCTTAAAGCCTGGAGCCCTAGATGACTGCCTCGTTCACCTATATGGTTGGGCCGGCTCTGCTGGAGACCAGAACATGACCTATCTTCAGCTGCCCAGTGTGGTGTCCTAACCCTTTGATGGAACAACTGGTGCCGTCATCTGTCAGCAACAGGATTTGGGCTAGACGGGCTTCAGACCTGGTTCAGGGACTTTGGGTCAGGCTATTCTTGTGTGCCCCTGTGAATCTACTCCAGTCCCAGTTCAGAGGAGTGTGTTTGTTCTGAAAAGACAGCTCCAGCGTGAGCCAAGTCTTCCAACACTCTCGCTTCATTAGTCTGATAGCCATTAATGTGGAGTGGGTCTGTTTTATGGACAGGCCTCCAGGGACAGGGGCTTGCAAACTTGTCACTAGAGAAAAGCCCAATCAAGTGCCTGAACCTTGGAGGATCAAAATCTGCACCCAAAGTTAGTAGCTTAGCCCCAGCTCTCCTTTCATGGTTGCACCTTATCTTGTGCAGGCAAGATCCTGTTTCTTCTTTGGTGGGCAGAGTGGCTGGAGGCAGAGCCGTTGGTTTGGTGCTACGATGCTGGCGGGAGAGCAAGATCTCTGGCCTGTATTTTACTTCTATTGGAACAGGAGATGAGCCTACATGATCAGTGGTTAAAGTATAATTTGACGGGCCCCAGAACCCTCCTAATCTCCGGCCCCCTTCCCGTATTGTCTGGGCCCCCTTCATGCATGTGTGGGCCCCAGCCCAGGTAGGCATTTGCAACCACTTCTCAATACCACATGCATCAGTTATCGCTCCATAAAAATATTTATAATTTTATATGGCGCTTATGTCTATAGCAATTCTTGTCACAACCTAGCAAACACTGCATAACACAATAAGTATTGTGATTAACTACGGTGGGGCATAGGACCTGCCAGCAGCCAGGGCAGGGCGGAACATGCGTTCTGCCGGGCTTTTCTATTTTTAGGGACCCTGGAACTCTGGCCGCTCAAATTTGTGGGCCCCGGAACTGCGTTCCAGTGCATTTCCCCCTTACTGTAACCTCTGTGCATGATACATGGTTATTTGGGGCTGGGTTGGGCTTGTAGATCAGAGAAAATGTGATTCCCAAAGGAGCCCTGTAAGGGAAAGTGCCCTTGGTGGGTTCATACCCCAGGTGTCTGTTTTTGAGGAAAGCAACCGGGCCTGGGGATTCAAAGGTTTGTAAGGAGGTGACCGTTCCCACTGCCTCTCCTTTTATTACCTGGCAATTTGGCCTCTGTGTTGGTTACAGGGGGTGGCTGGCTGGTGAATTCCTTTCCCTGGTGAGCTGTTTGACTCAGATCAACCCTCTGTGATGTTCCCTTCTGCAATCTGGGCTGGTATATCGCTGTCTCACCCAACCCCTGACTCCTGGAGCCTGTCTTGCCCTTGCCCTCTTCTGTGAACCCCCCCATTCCTGGGTTTCCTCCACTTGATTCAAATGAGCAGCGCCTTATCAGCTGTTCAGGCCAATCTATTGTTCCTGTATGCCTGCCTCAACAAGGTTCGAACCCTCCCTTTGCTCTGTGTTTGCTTGGATCTATTCAAACCATGTGAGACACACATTTGGGAATATGACATAGCAGAGTTTTATGTCTCTATACAGGTGACATTGCAGGAAACATACCATTGTACCAATAGCATTCAGTATGTGATGAGCATACCAAGAATTCCTTACCTGACATACCTTGCATTAGGCAATACACAATTACACTGCAAGGGTGAACATGAATGATACACAAATCACACCATAAGGACGTACTTGAGGTACAGTGTGTCACACCCCCTATTGTCAAGTCTGCCTCTTCCTTCAGCCTCAGCAATAAAGATTCCCAGAAAGAAGTGAGCCAGTGATTCCATAGACTCCATGCGACGCTTTCTCCTTTTCCTAACAGGGCTAATGGAAGCAAGTAACAGAGTCATCCAGATCTGCTGGTGAAAGTGGCATATGTGGGGAGAAGAGATGGGATGTGAGTAGGAGCCATTTTTAAAGGCATTACTGTAATTCCCCTTAATTCATCCCTGAAATCTCCACAATCTGTCCCTAATTGCTTATCTCGCCCTTTTCTTCTTCTGAAATGTCTTGCATAAAAAGTCACTTTGTATCAGATTTAAACTTGCTGCCTTGGCTCTCCCCTTGTTCTTATTTTGATGAGAAAAGATAAATAGGAGCATCCCATTTACCTTCTCTGAACCTCTCATTACTTTGTTTATCTCTCTCGTGCCACCTCTCTAAATTATCAATTTGATCTTTCCCATCTCTCTTTATATAGAAATATTTCCTGGCTCCTAATCATCTGAATTGTAGCCTAATAATCTTTCCATTGTTGTCTTTCTGTGGACTGACTGTGCTGGGATGCTGTACAAACAAAATTAAAAAATGGTCTTTATAATCTCAGACACGAGACACAGATCCCTGATCTGAGTTTGACACTCCTCAAAATTGGTTCCCCTGTCAGAGAGAAATAAATTTGCTGAGTTCCAGAGCCCTCTGGTGGGCCAGATGGTTCATCTCAGTCAGTAATTTGCCCAGATGTTTATTGTAGTCGGCTGATGGAATACACAAGCAAAGAGTGTGTGTCTGCGTCATGGTCCCCCTCAAATGGCTAGACAGAAGCCTCGTGTTTTGGAATTTAATACAAGGGGCGGAGGGCCCTGTTGTGCAGAATTGTGCCCTCTTAACCCCACCTTAGAGTTTTGACATAAAGGAACTGAGGTGGAGCTGCTCTGAAAAGTGCCTACAAGGATTGCAGGGCTCCATGTTTGTCCCAAGAACAAATTAATTCATCTTACATGAAACAAGGGATAAAATGTGTTTTCTAATCGTCCATCCCAGAGAGAGTCTGGGCTCTGATGTTCTTCCTGGTTTATGCATCATCATCCAAATAGATACTACAGGGCCAAATTCTGCTCTCAGTGGGTTTCTCTATATTAGGAGAAATGAAATCCGTCCTAATTTATCTAATCTGGACAAAGCCAGTCACTCCTGTGCAACCTTCATTGTTCTCAGATTATACCTTGTGGTCTGCCCAGGCCATTTTCTGCTGTCCAGTGGTGCTGGGCTGGAGTCATGGGGGGGTGTGGGAGAGTACGGGGGGATGGACCCCAGTACTTGGCCTCATGCTTGGTCCTTTGCTAACTGTTCTGAAATAAGAGTCAGAACATGATCCAGCTGCCTCCCCCACACTTGTACTAACTCCACAGGGCTACTTCCACCCTTATATTGAGCTCAAAATTAGATGTAGGTTTCTAACCACCAGAGGAGTGAAGCTCTGGAACAGCCTCCCAAGCGGAGCACTGGGGGCAAAAACCCTCGTTAACTTCAAGACTGAAGGGAATGGTATGGGACCGCCTCTATCTGCCATTGCTTGTACCAAAAATCCCCAGAGCCAGAGATGGGCACCAGAAGGGCAGGGCTCTGAGTTACTGCAGACAATTCCTTCCCAGGGGTCTCCCTGCTGGGTCTTGCCCACATGCTCAGGGTTGACCTGGTCACCACATTCGGGGCCACGAACGAATTTCCCCTGGGTTAGATTGGCAAAGACCCTGGGGTTTAGTTTGCCTCCCTCTGCACCGTGGGGCACGGATTACTCACTGGTTTAAACTAGCATAAATGGTGGATTCTCTGTCACTTGAAGTCTTTAAATCGTGATTTGAGAGCTTTAGTGACTCAGCCAGAGATTGTGGGGGAGGGGGCGTGAGGTTCGTGTCCTTTCTTGTCCAGGAGGGCAGCGTAGATCCAGGGGTTAAAATGAGCGGTTCCTGTCTTGACAGATCCTTGAATCTGGTTGCTTTTGAAAATGACATCTGTGATGTTCCCCTCCTGTAATCTGGACTGGTATGTAGCTGTCACCTCAATTCTCCACTCCTGGACCCTGACTTATCCCACTTTGCTGTGCAAACCCACACATGGGTCAGCTCACACCCAGCCTCCTGCATGTAACTGGTCCCACACCCAGTGCAGAAGCCCTCCAGCTAGCTACTCACAGGACAGACCCCAGCAAACACCCCCAGTCCCAGATGCAACTCTGGGAACTACCGTCTTAAAGGGTTCAAAGCTGCCCACTGTATCCTCCAAGCTCATTGACATTCGTCCATCAATTTATCAAAGAAATTGATATGCACCAGCTGTGTCACTCCATGTGCGGTCTCTGCACACACTCAATCTATATGCACATATAACAAACACGTTTATTGACGACAGTAAAATTGTAAGTGGTTCTAAGTCAGAATAATAAATATCCAAATATTATTAAGTTGAGGAGTTAGTCGCAATCAAATAAATGATAACCTTTACTATAAGCTACAATTACTGTCCCAGGCTATAAATTCAGCTTACTACACAGGCCAGCTGCAATCTGTTTTGGGGTTCTTTGGGGTAAATTCTCAGTCTTTGGTATTGCTTAGAAGAGGGATTCCAGGGGAGAGACCTGAGACAAAGGGGGCCCCTTTCTTTTAACAAGTTTCTGTGGCTGCGTCTACACTTAAGTCGACTTAATTTACCCTGCGTCTTAATGAAAATTAAGTTGACTTCATAAAACCTAATTTTAATTCGACCTAAAGCTTAAGTCGACTTTTTCAAGTCGACTTAAGCCAGTGTAGACCTGGAGTAGCCCTAAGTCAACTTAGGGCTACTCCAGGACTCCACCACTGCTCTCCCTGCTGGGGGAGGGGCCCAGGGGGAGCCTGGCAGGTCCCCCCACAGGGCAGGGCAGAGCCCTGCCCACCCTGCCCCTATTCCCTGCCAAGGTCCCTGTCCCCCTTTGCCCCATTGTACCCATGTACAATGGGGCAAAGGCTGAGCCCCCTAGCACCGGGCAAGGGGTGCCCCCCCTGCCCCTGTGGACCTGCCCTAGGTCCCCCTAGTCCCTAGAAGTCAACCTAGGTGTCCAGTGTGGATGCTCTAGGTCGACTTTGTAAGTTCCCCCCTAAGTCGACTTTAAATTTAGGTGTAGACGCACTAAGTTGACTTAGCAAAAGTCGACCTAAATTTACAAGTGTAGACATAGCCTTTGACACCCCCAGGGATCAGGTGATTGAGTGTCCATGTCTGGCAATGGGTGTGATCTTTCCCTCTTGAGCCAAGGTGCTTAGGCCAGTCCATGGTTCCTGTATGCATGCCTCTGTGGTGCATGGAACCACAGCTCTGTGTTTGTCTGCATCCATTCAAGCCATGTGAGATACACATTTGGGGATATGACCTAACAGAGATTCGTGTCTTTACATAAATGTATGACATTGCAGGAAACATGCTACCATAATAGCCATGTACAGCGTGTCACAAGCATTACTCAAACCCTGAAATGACACACGTTGTATTGCACCACACACAGCTACATTGGAAGGGTGACCATGAATGTTACACAGATCACACCACATGGGTGTAGGTGCGGTGCGGTATGTCACAGTATCTCCGGGGAAAGTTGAACTTTAGGCACCCACTTTTGAAAATCTGGGCTGCAGAGAACAATCCTGCCCTGGGGGAACTTGGACAAAATTAAAATCTATCAGGATTCTCTCCTCTCTCAAGAAGAAGGGAGAAACGACCACTCCCAGAAACAAGATGCTGTCAGTAGCAGGTCAGAGACGTATTATTGAATCCAGGCTAGTTGCTGATGGCTGGCTGCGGGGTTCGTTACCCAGTCCCTGTCAAACGAAGCGCACTGTGTGGAGAGGACGGCTTTAATTATTGAATGGAGCAAGCTGAGAGGAGACATGACAGCTGGTTTGCAGGCCAGGCCCCGGCATATCCGAGAGCCCACCTGATGTGCCCAGAGAGGCTGAGGCCATTAGACACCTTGTCGCAGCCTGGGCGGATGCTTCTGGTTCTGCCAACACTGGATAGAGCTGCTTCCGGGAACTTCCCCTGGGGAGAGGAAGGGTTGGGCTGGGCCTCAGGGGCTCTGGGTTCAAGCCCAGCTCTGCTTGCGTTCCCTGAGTGACCTTGGGGAGTCTTGTAAAGCCACCCCTTTGCAAGAGCACAACTTGGCACCCGAAAACGGGGCCGGACTTCCAGGCCCCGGCTGGTAGCTCCTCCATTGGCACCACACATAGGAAATGGCTCTTTGGGAGCTGGGCTGTCGTGGAATCTGGCCTGGAGGGAGGTGCTGAGCCTGGGCCGAGGTGGTTGCTGTTTCCAAGGGCACAGGGGGCAGCTGCCTTCCAGCACCCCGGCTGTGCTGGCTAATAGACGTGGGTGGACCCCCACGCCGGCACTGCTGTGACACGGGCCGAGTAGCTGCCGCCCCCTTCCCAGGTGACGGCCTCCAGCTTCACGTCGCCGTCCACCTCCAGGAAGCGCACGTGGGTCGGCGGGAGGCGATGCCGGAACTCGTAGTAGTGCTGCTCATTCACCGTCACCTGGGAGGGAAAGGGCAGCATCAGACCAGAGGGTTGGGGTCCTGACCCACTGGACGGGGACGCCCCCCTCGGGCAGGAGGGCTGGGCCGGGGCTCCATCCGGGGCTTGCTGGACGTTCACAAAGTGGGGTCTGTCCCCCAAGTGCCACGGACTCCAGCAGCTGGTGGGGTCTGGGTCAGTCCCAGTGAGACCATGCGCCCCCTGCAGGGCAGGTGGGGAAGGTGCAATGCACTGGGAGCCTGGCCACTCATGGACTCCCTCAGCTAATCTCAGCATTTATCCCGGTCCAGCCCTACACCAAGGGAACAATTCAAGGCGGCCAGCGGGAGACCAGGGCAACATTTGAGTTCCATGAACCCCCTGCAGATAATGGGGCTGTATGGGAATCATTTCAGCCCAGTCCAGCCCAGGAATCCAGGGAACAAGGAGGATGGGTGGACGGGCAGGGCTTCACAATCCAAACTTGCACACGGAGGCAGTAGGGCCTAGTGGGTAGCACACCTGCCTACTCAGGGACCTTGGGCAATTCACTCCCTCCCTGCCTTAGTTTACCCATCTGTAAAGCATCATCGTGGTTACTAGCCCCGCCCAATGATGGCCGTTCAACACTTGCCATTTCTGAGCTGCAGGAAATTCTGACATTTGGGAGGAGAGGGAAGGATTAGCTGGAAAAATCAAAACTTCCAAAACCAAATTTCCTTTTGAGTCAATAGCGACATTTTGTTTTGTTTTGACATAAATTTTACTTTCCTTCTTCATGTTATTTATTTTATCATCTGAAGTGTTTAAAAAAATCTAGCTGAAAAGTCCTTTTGAAACGTTTCGGTCAGGCTGGCGATTCGCATTGATGTCTAACCTCCTAAATTAAATTTCTGTGAAAGTGACGCGTCCCATAAAACATTTCCAATTCGCCACAGCAGAGTGCCGCGTGGAAATGCTTGTGCCTCTCCACTCCTGACCCAACATCCTCAGCAGCAGAGCAAAGGAGCCAGGGTTGCCCACCCTGAAAGCCATGTTCTCGATACACACCAAGGTCCTGTGCCATGTATTGGTGATGTAGTCTGAAGCAGGACGCCACCCTCCTGTGTATATACTATCAGTTGACTATGCACTGGCCAACGCCGTGCACAATAAACTGTATAGACAAGCCCATGGACGTGAATTCACAGCTTTCTCTGATCCAGCTGGAGAGCTCCCCTCTCTCCCTGGATGCAGATCAGACCCTCCCCGCATGACCTACTTGGAGCATCCTCCATTGCCCTGATGCAGAAGGGGTGTCTCCTCCCCAAGCCCTGCCCCACATACCTTGTACTCCTTGGTGGCAACACTGAACAGCAGCGTGAAGCGTTTCCCTTTGTGGAGGGGGCTGTTTTCCTTCCGCTCCTCCTGGCCCCACTCTTTCCCCACCAAGCTGTTGAAGACAATGTGGGGGGAGTCCTCGAAACGGGCGTTGAAGAGCAAGGCCACGTTGGCCCCATGGTACTGGCCATACAGAAACTTGACCTGGAAGCTGGAGTGGAGACTGCATTGGTTTGCTTGAGCTTGCATTAGCCAACTAAACCCAGGGTGACTGCTCTGTTCAGTGAGTGCTCACATGCTGGGTGCTGTGGGGCGGGGTGTTTTTTAAATCCCCTGCCGGCTGCCAGCAGGAAATGTAGAAGACTCCCGGGCCCCTTGGCCAAGGAACAGCTTCCAGCAGCTGTGAGGCAAGTCCCCCTTTGGCTCCAAGGGTGAGTGCGAGGGAACTGGAGCCAGCAAGGGGTGCTGGAGGTGGGGGGTGGGAGGAGGAAGCAGAGCCAGGGGATCAGCAGTTGCTGGGGGAGAGCTGAGAACAGGTTGCCAACCGTAGGGACAGTCAGTAAAAAAATAAGCATTTTTCTGGCTGTCCTTAAAACTGTGTGAGTAGATATATTTAAGTCCCTAAGAATGGTCTGTGGGAGCAGGGAGAGCAAGCGCTTCCCTCCTCCATCTCAGCTATCAGATTCTGCCTTGCCCCCCATGTGCTAACCTGGGCAGTGAGTTGAGGGGGAGGCCGTCGGGAGGCCACTTGCTGGGCCACGCTGGCTGACAAGACAGCGGAGGGGAAGGGACTCAATCAGAGGACTGGAGACAGGCGTGGGAGAGGAGAAAGCAGAACAATCCCCAAGGCAGCCTGCTGGCTCTGACCAATTCCAGCTCCAGTCCCTAAAATGCTATGGGAAGAGGGAAAAGAAGACCTTAAGAGGGTTGTTTTGTTTTAGCCTACTAAACATTGTCCCCTTGTAGGCAAATCCTACACTTGATCAGGCTCCTGTCTGCTCTGTCTTTAGGGAAATTTTTGGTGAGTTTTTTTTTTTTTTTTTTTTTTAAAGTTCAGGCTGTTTGGAAGCTGATTAGAAAGCCTTACACGTGGGTGGGTGGGCACTTCAAAAATGACTTGCAAAAGAGATAAAGTGTTAAGTGTCACCTATTTGTGAGTCATTGCTAGCTGGAAGTCTGTGTACTGAGTAAATATTAACCCTTTCCTACCTAACCTGTCAGAACGTCCATGGGGTCAGGGGGCTTCTACCATTGTCAGGAGGGAGCAGTGTCTGAGCAGTCGGCACTAGCAGGTGCAATGTTCAGTGGGTCCCTCTGTGCTCCCTGGGGTGCAGCCAAAGTGCCTCTGTACCTGGAGTCCCTGGGCCCCAATCCTGCCTGTGGTGGGTCCCTACCACTCCCCAGCCTTCCCCGCCTCTCCCCACTGTGCGTCCCAACGAGCGACATTAAGATATAATGATGTTATTATGTTGTTTTTAGTGATGTAAGTAAAAAGTTTACCATGTCAGTTACAAAAAAAAAAAAAAAAAAAAAAAAATCAATGTCAGCTCTTCTTAGCAGTACAAATTAAAATGCAAATTTGGCAACCCCCTGGGTCTCTGTTCCCAAATGTGGAAATGTTGGGCTGATCAAGGCTTGGGGATACTTTGGGGGAGGGATGCACACAGATGAGGGGCGGTGATGTAGGGCTGCCTTCCCAGAGGGGTGGGGTAGCTGAAGGAAGGAAGCAGAGTAAAAGGCAAATATGGGAGGGTTTAATTTGGGGGTCTCTGGGGGAAGATGGGGAGAGGGCATTCACAGAGGAACCTGATGGGAGGGAAGTTTTGGTTATTGGAAAATAAAGCTATGAGAGGAAACTTGGGGGTTGGAGTACATGCAGTTCTGAAGCCGGGCAAGGTGGAGGAAATCATTTTGGGGGGCTTGGAAGCTGGATGAGGCTGGGGATGGGGGAAGGGATTGGGGCCTGTGCCCCCAAAAGTTTTCCTATGCAGCAAGACCCCTGGTTGAGACCCCTCCCACAACAGGGCTAGCCCTGAGGCTGGAGCCCGATTCAGAGACCGCGCTCCCAGCCCCATCTCCAGTGTTAGGGAGTCATTCACACCGAGCTGACGACTTGTGGCCTTAGCATGTCACCAGCCCTGACACCCCTGTTTTGCCAGGGCCTGATTGGTGGATGGAGCTGTGCACCTGGAAGTGCGATCCAGGCCCAGCTCCTTCCAGCCAGGTCGCTCCTTTCTGCTCTAGGGAGTGGGGAGCACTGGGTGGGGTAATCTAGCCCGAGTGTGGGGAGAGGAGCTGGCTCGGGGGCATGTACCATGGGACGGGGAAGTGACCGCCCTGGGGAAAGACCTCACCCTGCACTGGGGCCAAGGAGACAGGACTGAGGGCATCTCTTTGGCCCGTGAGTGTCCCCTCGTGTCACCTGGGAACAGAGGGGGAGCCCTTGGGGACGAGTGCGGAGAGGCCGGTCGCTTTGCTCACCCGTTGCTTGTCTCTGGCACTGAGCCCTTCATCTTCACCCACATGTGTGGATGGAGCCCTTCCGGGAAGGCGGTGCTGTATGGGATGGTCTGAGACAGAGAAGCTGCTGAGTGAGCGCTCTGGGCCCTGACCCTCACCCCGCCCGCACCAGGAACCAGCAGGCCCCTAGGAAGAGAGATGGGGTGATCCCAGCCTCTGGCTCCCTCTTTCTGCTGGGAAAGTCCCATCCCCAGCTTGGCTGTGCAGCCATCCCAAGCTCTTCATGTCCCCTGCATTTAGCTGCCTTCCCTGGGAGGCTAAAGGGCTCAGCGGCTTTTGAACCCAGCTGGTCCTTGGATCTGCCCATGTCCTGGGGGTTGTGCCCCCATTGCTGCCCCATGGCAGCACCCGCTCAGCAGCCTGCCTACTGTGTGCCCTCCAAAGGGACAAGGCCCTGGAAGAGGGCAAAATTCCTCATTCCCTACCAATTCCCACTCACTCCTCCCAAACCGGCGCTGCACAGTACTTGCTTTAGTTTGCTTTGCTTTTCAGAAGGGAGCATTTCAGCGAAGAGAGCTGGCATTTTTCTGAGGTGTTCAAATTGGTTTTTAGGTGAGCTTCTGTGTGTGTGCGTGTGCCTCCATGTATATGTCTGCACTTGTGAATACTTGGGGAGTTGTATGTGTAGCAGGATGGTGGTTTATGTGTGTGGGTCTGCATGTGGAGTGAGGTGGGGACTGTGGGGCTGTGTGTGTGGGAAGCGGGGAGGGGATTGGGTGTGTGGGTCTGTCTGTGTGTGCCCCTCTGGGTGTTGGAAGGGGCGGGTTTCTGGATGCGTCTCTCTGTGCCCTACCGCGTGCCTATACATGTCAGTATCCGGATGCAGAATTACTCTGTGCTAATCCCAACACGCTTGTGCAAAAGCCCCAGCTGCTGGCAGCCCCCTCTGTGATTTCTTGACAGCTGATCCAACCGTTTTACCACTTCCCCAGCTCCATATTACAGAGTCAACGCACTTCCCAGTCCCCACTGGCCGGCCATCAGCCCACCCAGCTGCCAGCTACCATATGCCCCTGGCACCCACCCTGGCCCCATTGCTAAAAGCCCCAGAAAGCCCTCCCTGGGCCTGTTGCAGGCCAGCCTGTGGTGCCCTCTTGCTTTCTTTCGCTCCTTGCTGCGCTTTATTTCCCATCTCAGGCAAGGCAGTGGCAGGATAGGACAGGCTGACTTAAGAAGGGCCAAGGACTCACCGGTCTGTCTGGAATTAGAGCCATTGCTGCGTCCACCACCATCCACCCTCCGCAGTCCAAGGGTTGCTGGGGATGGAAAGCCCGGGCTAGAGGCAGCACCTTATATTCAGTGCTGGCCCCTAAGAAATGGGGCTGGTCCTTTCCCGGAAACATCGTCTTACTTACCTACATGTTCTACATGCGCCCCAGGGTTGCGTCAGAGCTCCCTGTACTGGTGTTACCAAAGATGTCGTAATGAGTTGGCATTTGTCAGCGTGGACTCAGAATAACCTGACTGTGTGTCATAGCCCCTGCATTGCTAGCAGCTGGTAGGAAGCGAGAGGAGATTTACAGGGGAATTTGCCTATTATGTGTTTGTTTTGGCCTCACTTTGCTCATGATGAGGAATAGCAAAGGCCTGTCTCTCTGCTGGAAAAATGATAGTTATTGATTTATGGAAGGGAAGGAAACTTTGCAAATTTCCTGTTCTTGGCCTCTGTTGGGCAATGGTTCTCAACCTTTTTAAAGCTCCGCCCCCCCATGAATTTCTGTTTAACAATTGTGCCATCCTTCCCCTGAATCGCGTCCCCACTTCCTACTTCTGAAAGGAGGGGGCCCTTTCATAAAAAACAGGGGGCACGTCCCATGCTGTAGGCCCTTTTTTTTCTTGAAGGGAGTTTTTTGGGTGAAGGTGGGGCACCATTGTTAAAGGGGTGCTTCCCGCACTGTAGGCCCTAAGAATTGCACCACCCTTCCCACAAACTCCCCCCTCCAGAAAAAAAACTGGGCCTACAGCGCAGGAAGCAACCCCATTTCTCCAGTCCCCTTGTGACACCGGCTGGATTAAAGGAACCACATGTGATATTATTTAACATCAATATGTTAAAATGACACATACCTATAAATATTATCATCATACTGAGCCAACTGTAACCTTTCTAATGCAGGCCATCCTTTGGGGGGGGGGGAGCGAACGGGGCGATTGCCCCGAGCCCTGCGGTTACGTGGGCCCCGCGCTGTCCTTCTCCCAGCAGCCAGTGTGGGGCCCGTGCTGCAGCCCCCCCACGGCCGTGCTTCTGTCTGCACCCCGCTGGCAGCAGGGCAAGCCAGGAGCACTTCCCCTGACCCCTGGGCCGGCCCTGCTCCCCACCCCCAGAGCGGAGCAGGCAGGCTGGCTCAGGGGCGAGGCAGGTGCATGCGTGGGTCCTGGCCTCTGGGCCGGCCTGCTGCAGCCTGGCCAACTCCCCTCGCCACGGCCGGCCTCAGGTGGCCCAGGGCTGTGGCCTCGGCTCCCCGCCACCCCTGGCTGGGGCCGCGGCCTGGGCTCCCCACCACCCAGGGTTGCGTCCGTGGCTCTTCACCGCCTGGCGGGCCGCCATGGCTTCCAGGGCCAGCTCCCCAGGGGACAACCGGAGTCCCTGGGGGGCGGAGCAGGCCAGACCCCCACACTCCCCTCCAGCATGGGGGGGGCAGGGCCCTGCCTAGGCCGATTGGCCCTGGGCCCCGCTCCCCCCTAGGGACAGCCCTGTTCCAACGGTACAGGACCTGGCCCATCTCAGACGGATTGCTGTCCTATCTGTATTGGACCTTACGGATATATCTGATGTGTCTGTATTTCAGCTTGTGCTGTGTTTCTCGGCCATGTCCCAGACAGGATGGCAGCAGCAATAAGCTGCTTAACGGCCCATTAAGAAAACTCAAGGGTACAAAGAGCGAGAAGCCAGGGCTCCACCTGATGAGTCACCAGGACTTGTTCATGTGACTCTGGACTCCACCCTTATTGCTGTAAATTTCCACCAGCTGCATGGCAAAGGCCTAGGGACATAACACACCTCCACCTTGTCTTCAGTCTTTACCTACCTCTCTACTAACTCATCTATAAGTCAACAGAGTCCTGTGGCACTTTTAAAGACTAACAGATTTATTTATCGCATGAGCTTTCGTGGGAGAAAATCCCACTTCGTCTTTTCTCCCACGAAAGCTCATGCGATAAATAAATCTGTTAGTCTTTAAAAGTGCCACAGGACTCTGTTGTCTTTCTACAATAGACTAACACGGCTACCTCATCTATAAGTGAAGCTGTAAAACCAAGGACAGAGCCCCAGCCAGGTACTGGACCTGCACCAGCGAGACTGTATAAACCTGGAAACTCCTCAGTTCTACTGCAAACCTCATGTCTATGGACTTTCAAATCATTTGTAGGTCTGTGATTGTTTTAATCCTTTCACATTTCTTTTATAGTTTATTTCCCTTTATGATAGACATTTAGTTTAGTTTCGAAAGGACTGGCTGGCAGCGTGGCGTTTTGAGTAAGAGCCAAACATTTTGATCTGGTAGAGTGGCTGACTCTTTGGGCTCAGGAGAGCCTTTTGGTAAAGAACATGACGTTTTAAGTAACTTACCACTTCACTGACCCTGTGGCTGATTGGGAGCCAGAGGCGGAAATGCAGATAAAGGGGCTGAGTATACTTTATTTTGACTTCTCGATACCCAGTGTGGGGGATCAGAAGCATGGTTTCTGGCTGGCTGGGAAGTCTGACTCCAGTGTCCCCCACTGCTGGGAGACTTGGCTCTCCTTTTGCAGCCTGCCCTGACCTTGGTATTTTCAGGTGACTACCCTAGGCGCAGAGGGCTGATGCACCCCTCTTTCAGAAAAAAAAATGGCCTACAGCACAAGGAATATACTGGGGAGTGGCAGAAGGCTGCTACTGCTGCAGAAGGTTGGCAGTGGCTGCTTCTATCTTCAGGGATCAGGGAGCTGGACAGCATTGTTCCCTGCTCTGAGCCTCACCCTGATCCATCGTGTGCCCCCCACCTTGAGAACCATGGCTCTAGGGTTCCATTCCACACTGCACCTGCAGCCTCAGCGACGTCCCTGAGCAAGAACACAGCAGGAGTTGATGCCCTGTTGACAAAGGATGAAGTTCTGAGGAACCAAACTTCCCTTCCGAAGAAGAGGTAACAAGTTCAGACAGAACCAGGCTATTTCCTAAATGTCACGCCACCCGTGGCCTGTCAGCTTCTCCTTCCCTCACCTTCCCTATGAGCTGTGAGTCTGCCATGGCACTCTGGGCAGTTAATTATTTTCCTGTCCCACCCCGAGGCTCTCACACCAGCCCCCGTGCCAGATATTGACAAACTCTTCCAGAATCAAGGAGCAGGCACTCCCACGGGGACCCCGAGATAGGAGGCTGGAGCTCCCTGAAGGCAGTGGCCCCTGGGGCTGTGCGTCTGCCCCCTTCTCACACTGAACATACAGACTCCATTCTGCAGAGGAGACACAGCCTCCACCCAATACAGCTCCTCTTGGCCGTACTGGTACGACAACTCAGAACCAGGCATCTCCTCCTCCTCCTTCCCTTCCAGTCTTTTCCTAATCTCCAACCAAAATCCCCCGTCCTGCAAACAAAGCCGACGTCCCCACAATCCTTGTTTGCCTCAAGCCAATGTCTAGCACCAAACCAGAGGGTGGTGTGTATTGCTGGGACGTGCGCGGACACAGTAACTTTGTATGTTTCAGAGATGAATAGGGCATCTCCTCGTGAGCATGTTCCTGTTCTGGGCTGAGAATGGGACGCGGCTCCATAAATCTGGGTCTATAGAGAAGGGCCTGGACTGGACCCAACAACACTGAACTTTGGGAGCAAAATCTGGAACCAAATTTGACAGCTCAGGCCCAGCTCTCTCCTCTCACCCTCATGCTCTTAGTTGATGTAGAGCAAAACCCTGCGTCTCACCATGGCTACAAGGGGCCCAGATGCAGGCAATTGGTTTAGTTCCTCTGTTGAGGGGATGTTCCTGATATCTGGAACCTCTGCAGTTGTCCTCTCCTCCATGTGTCCTCCCACACTCATTCTGTACCCCACAAAGCTGGTCCTGGTGCAGGGTGACCTTGGGGAAGATGGCTGATGGGAAGGTTGAATGGGGAACAGCTGAAAGGTAATTGGCTGATCCAGGCTGTAATTTGGGATTTCCCCCAATGCTAAACTCTCACTTAGCAGCATCTGGGAGGAAATATCATCTCAGCTGGCTAAGCGATCCCAACCGTTGTGTCACCTCCCAGCTGGACAACGGCCACGCTAGAGACCTGGGCATGGGGGAGCCATCAGCATTTAGGAAACGCCAGCCAGTACTGAACGCTTCCATGGTTCTCCTCATCAACATGGGCTACTGGGATGGCATCACAACCATCCTCCATTCCCTACACGGGCTTCCCAGACGAGAGAATCAAAGTCAAAGTCTCAGTGCTGTAATGGACCAGGATGTAGGTGGTCTGGCCTAGTAGTCAGAATGGAGTCAGGTATAGTGGGCGGAGCAGGCATTCAGGGTGGGAAAAAAGACCACAGTCAGTACCAGGGGTCGAGCCAGAGTCAGGACCAGGAATGGAAGCTGAGGGTCAGAGCCAGGGTCAGATACCAAAGGCCAGAGCCAAGGGTCAAGCCAGAGTCAAGGTCAGGGTCTGAGGTGGGAGCCACGATTGGTAACCAATGATTGGAGGCGAGGTGTGAGGGCAGGAGGAGAGGCAAGGATGGAGCATGGAGCAGGAGAATGGTGGGAACAGGAACAAGGATTGGGGAGAGGCAGGGGCCAGGAGCAGGGAGGATCCGGGCACAGGGCTGTGTGCAGGAGGGAAGCAGAAACAAGGTCTGATGCATCCTCAACAGGAACCCATCTTGTTACTTGGAGAAATTTCCTGTTCCTCCTTCTTTCTTAAAGACCAGCCACTGAAGATGAGCAATGCGCCAATCAGAGCCCCCCCTGGGGTGCCAGGCTAGGGGCTATAGCCTAGCAACTTCCAGCCCAGCTGGTTTCAATAACCATGGGGTGAAGCCCAGGATGCGGCAGCTGTCTGTGGACTCCCAGGCCTGGGTTCAAGACCTGGGATATCACGTGCCCTTGTCCTTAAGGTGCTCCGTGGTCTGGGCCCAACGTATCTGAATAGCGCTCTACACTGGAACTTGTGGTCAACAGCTCTGACCTCAGGCACAATGAAACTTTCTACCGTAGGTGTAAAAGTCACCTGTGCAGGAGACAGAGGGTCCACAGCCGCCCTGCACCTGCACATTCCAAAGCCTCTGAGGCAGGGACAGGACCCTACTCACCCATAATCTGGTGCCAAAGGGAAGATGCTTCTCAATGTGCTCAGCAGTGGGCATGGAACAATTTTCTGGGGCCCTGGATGGGGCCTGCATGGAGATGCCCCAAGAGGATTTTCAGCAGCAAGGGGAGCCAGGGATTTGGGAGTTGGGTACAGTCAGTGCTTGCCCAATTCATTAGGCACCAGCAAAAATGGGCTCCTCTCCCCTGGCTGATGGACATGCAGCTTGGCAATCACAGCTATAGATCAGGCCTCCTCTACCTACCCTGATGGACAGTAGGAGATTCAAAGACTCCTAAGGGAATCAGGCACCTCTTTCCAATGACTTTCACTGATGTCCAGTCCCCAAATTCCTTCAGTGCTTTAAAGAATGTCAGCCCATCCCAACACAGCACCTGCAGGCTCAGACACAGTACCACACGTATGATTCAATGCCTTGTTAAGCTGTGCGAGAGTGATCGGGTGTAAGACTGTGCTTTCCAGTCTGTGGCCCATGGACAGGGATCCGCACCTCGATTCAAAAGTTTTTAAGGGTTTGCAAATGAAAAAAAGCTTGAAAACCACGGGTGTAAGGTGTAAAGCCAAAATAAAAACATGCTTTGAATTTTTTTTTCAAAAGATTACAGTAGTAAAGCTTGGAAGCCCTTTATTTTCATTCCTCTTGTATTCAATTCTAATCCTATGATGAAAAAGTATCTTGCTACAGCTGCGTCTTATAGGAGAGGAGGAAAGGAGCTGGGGGGCATGTTTCTTCAGATACCAGTGTCAGAAGGGACCAGTTTTTCTCTTTCTCCTTCACACCGTCACAAAAGTGTAGCTTGGCTTCTGAACCTTTAATTTTTTTTACTGTAAAGCTCCTGTATTGTAAATGATGGGGCTTCTGTCTTGCCCGTTAAAACCTTCCCAATCTACAAATGATAGCCTGGGGTTACAGGAACCCATCGCCTTACAGCTAAAGCCAAGAGATATTAATTACCAGTCAACAAAAACGGTTTTAAGACTACATTATATTGAACAAATGGAATAAGGGACATTGGCATGAAAGCTAAGCATGTCTTTCATTAGGATCTGGATAATAATGTTTAAAGCAAGTTGTTATGTAGAAAGAGGAAGTTTGGTTCCTGGGTGTGGCATGCTGCACCCCACATACACCCTTGTGGTGTAATCTGTGTGTCTTTCTTGTTCACCCTCACAATGCAAAGTATGTCAGTTGAGGCATTTTGGGAATACTGGTGACATACTGAACTTTACTGTTATGGTAGCATGTTTCCGGCAATGTACAGAGATGAAATATGTCACCAAATGTAACTCACATGACTTGAATAGAGGCAGACAAACAGAGCTGTGTTTACACACCCAGCAGAGACATGCATACAGGAACAATGCAGCTAAAATACCTTGTCTCCCACGCGACTGGGGGAGGAATGCCTGGAACCCGGCCTCTGGCCCCAGGGCCCTGCCTCCTCAGTGCAGGCAGGGCAGGGGCCCTCTGAACAATTCCCCCAGGAAACCCTGCTGGTGCTGTGGCAGGCAGGTGACGGGGGCTGGGTTAACGCAGGGCCTTAGGAGCTTCCGTGTTAATCCATCCCTGCCTTCATAACATCCTCTGGCAAGGAATTCCACAGGTTGATTGTGCATTGTGTGAAGAAATACTTTCTTTTGATCATTTTAAGCCTGCTGCCTATTTATTTCATTTGCTGACCTCTAGGTCTTAAGTGATGACAAGGCGTAAATAACACTTCCTTATTTACTTTCTCCACACCTGTCACGATGTATTAATAGTTCTTCTTAATTCCTCCACCATTAGTAAGTCAGGCAAGTATTTCATGATGTTATTTAGCCAATCCCCTTAGCATACCCCTTGTTTGAGCAGCATACTGTTATTCTGGTTAACGGGTCTCCATTCTCCCTTATCTGGGCAGGGCTTCAGCCCATGTCAGCAAAGTGTGGAGCACACATCCATCCTGAGTTATTCCACTCTGCGATGGTTTCTTCTGACAACTTTGTAACGTCCATGGAGCCAGACTCCCCAAATCATGATGGGCAGTGGTACGAGGTAGTGGGAGGGGGCTGCCTGTGGAGATTTCCTGGGGGTGGGGGGAGGCTGGCTGGCTGCAGGGCAAAAAATTCAGGAGGAGGGAGGAATCAGAGGCTGAGACGGGCCCAGTGTGTCAGCAGAGTGGGGTGTTCAGTGTCAGAAAGGAATCAATATTAATCAGCAATCAAACTGCTCAAAGGAGTTGCTCTGGTTATTGGCCGTCTCTGTTATCTACCAATGGGCACGAGCAGGCGCCTGTGTGTTGGCAGATGCTCGAAGAGGCCAGACTAGGGCTGATGAGTCTGTCATGGAAAGGCGCACTGCACTGTGGTTATTTTCTGCCCGCCCAGAGCCCCATAGGGGACAAAGGGGGGGGGGGGGGGTCGTCAAGGAGCTGTAGTTAGTTTCTGCCGCTCAGAGCCTGTAGGGGGCAGATTGGGGGTGTGACCAAAATGTGCTGTATTGTGCGCTGTATTCACTGCCCCCCCCCCCAGGTCTGTAGGGAGCAGAGTGTGTGTTACAGCAGGTTAAGGCTGCTCTCATGTAGCCCAAAGGGCAGAGGGATGTGCAGCCCCAGAATAGGGGGACTTAAAGCACATGCATGGTCTGATTTGCAGAGATGCTGAGCCCAGGACCACAGGGACATGTGTAACCTTCAGGTGAGCTAGAACTAATTTAATATCCCCTGTCCATTGCCTAACAGAAATAAACCCCAACTCCTATAGAGAAGCAGCTGGAGACCCAGGATTCAGTCTTAGAGGGACTCACAGCAAAGATGACTCAGGGTTACCCTTCCACATTAAAATACTACTTAAGAACAAATGTAATGAACTTTATTAACTACTAACTTAATAAATCATATCCTAAAAAACTCCAAAATGAATTTAAACAGAACAGTCCCCACAGAAACACTGTGAGAAAGATTCCCAAGAGTCCCACAGTTTAGATGGAGTTCACCCAAATCTCAGGTACAGTCTCTACCACACCCAATTTCCAGAAATTTCTGGCTCTGGGCAGCTCAGTCTGCCCAGCAATAGTAACCCAGTCTCAAGAAATACCAGAACTTCAATTTATATGCAAATTTGACTCAGTTGTTTTGGGATTAAACAGGGACTATGGATTTTTCTCTCATTACGACAAGTGATTTGACCTCCCCCTCCTCTATGTGCTGTTCCCCAGTGTTTGAATCCTAACACCTATTTTGATTTGCTGTTACAGCCTGACCTGATCCTATGTCATACACTCCCCTGCATTTAATTTCCTCCCATTCTGTAACTTTCCTATCTTCAAAGCGTCTGACGAAGTGGGATTTTCTCCCACGAAAGCTCATGCGATAATAAATCTGTTAGTCTTTAAAAGTGCCACAAGACTCTGTTGTCTTTCTACAATAGACTAACACGGCTACCCCTTTGGAATTTGACTTAAAGACACACTAAGGCACATGGGTTACACGTGCACATAGCAAATCCCATCGCTCTGGGATCTTTGCACCATAACTCCCTCATCCCACCCCACACACCTGACCCCCAGCTAGCCCTGGCTCAGTCCCACTGGCGCTGTGAGTCCCTCCCTCAAACCCCTGGCTTGGCCTGATCTCATCAGTGTGGGGCAGGCAGGTGGGAGTGGGGTGCCAGATCAGGTCCCACGTGCTTTGATTCCTGGACGCTGGTGTTCGCCAAGAATGTCAGTAACCTGCCAGGAAGCAGGGGCCAATCCCGATGCTCAAAGTTGCCCCAAGCGCCTGCATCTTCTGTCCCTCTGGACCTGGCCCCATTCCAGGGTCAAAGTATCCCAGGACTTTCCAGGGCTGTTGAGACTGGAGGTTGGTGGTGGGGGGCTCCTGATGCCCTTTGGAAGGAGTCACTCAGGGCATGGGTGTAAACTGGACCCTCCCTCCCTCACTCTTGCCACCCATCAAGATGACTCCCAGGGATATAAATTCCTGCATTGCCCAGCAGCCTTGGGCCCAGCTGGTGCCAGCACACGCAAATCATTTAAGTGACTGATGAGCGTTAATTGATGTCACACACAGACCTGCCCATGCCTTGCCCATCTGCTGTGCCAGCAGCCTGGCTTCAGCCAGCCAGCATACAGGTGCCCTCCAGTGGCCAGGTGGTGAATGGCAGGCCCAATGCTGGCTTGGTTTACAGTGCACCCCTTTGGGGTGCTGGTTTACTGGCCCGCAGCATTCCAGTGGCCTGTGCCCCAGTGTGCCGGTCTCTCCCATCTCCAGCTGGGTTGCTATGGGCAGAAGAAGGAGCTGCAGGTGGGGAGGAGCACATGGCGCTTTAGGGGAGTTTCCGGTACTGGGGGGGACAAGCCATGACTGGCGGGTGGAGTGTGGTGGGGCTGAAGGACACCCTGAGGGTTCCCTGCTAACCACTCAAGGACACCCCCTTCCTACCTATGCGTATCAGGTGCAAGAGGGAGTTTAGACTATAGGAGGCACTGGTCCCGCTCCTGCCTCAGTGTCTGGGCGGCCACCAGTGAAGGGCTAACACTAAAAGAAAATCCTGGGGGAACAGAGAGACAACTGGGAGGCTGGGTTCCCTCCCCAGCTCTGGGAGGGGGTGGGGTCTAGTGGTTAGAGCCGGGGGGGGCGGGGGAGCTGGAGTCAGGACTCCTGACCTCTAATGATGGATTTGCCAGTGACTTCCTGCAGGACCTTGCCCACATCCTGTCCTGGCTTTGGGGATGATGGCCTTGCCCCAGGGGCACCATGTGGTTTGAGCAGGCATCCAGCCCAGGGCTCAGAAAGTGCCAGTTAGATGCAGGGTTAATGGGCCTAGATGAGATCCAGGTCCACACAGCCCAGATCCCTTCCCTGCCCACACCCTGGCCTCCTGCCAAGGTGATGAGCCCAGCTGCCCAGACTCTGCTGAGTGCCCCCCTCTTTCCCTGCCATGCCCTATGGCTGAGCTGCTTGTGGCAGGAACTGAGCTCTGGCTGCTGCCCAGCCCACCCCGCCATCTCAAGAGAAGCATCATGGCACCAAGCAAGTGAACCCCACCTTTCCTGGGCCACTGGGAGAGCTGCTGGGTTTCTAACAGGTGGTGCCTCCACCCCGTCTCCCCGGGAAGCGTGAGCAGCAGAGATGGGTGGACTATTGATCTCGCTCCCAGTGAAGCAGAAAGTCACCTTCCCCACCACCATGGAGGGAGTTGGCACCATTGGACTGGCAGGTCCAGGAACCCTGGCTGGAAAGGGTTCCTGTGACACACTGCAATGCAAGGGATGTGTGGGGAGGGGCAGGAGCAGGGGTCAGAGTCAGGACCCTTCTACTGACCTGCCTTCATTGTGGCGCAGTTGCATGGTGCAGTTTGAGCCAGTGTGCCATTCCCTCCCGCTCTCTGGTCTGGGACGCCAGTGTGCCTCCCTGATTGCCCACTCCTGGACCCTGACTTACCCCACTTTGCTAGGCGGCCACTCACTCCTGGGTCAGTCCATACCAGCCTCTTGCATATAATTGGTCCCTGGCAGTGGGTGTGCACTCTACAGCCACTCAGGGGACAGTCCCCCACCCCCAGATGCCACACTGGGAACTTCCATCTTGCAGGGATTGGGGCCCTACCCAGATCCCTGCAAGCTCATGAACACTGGCTCTGTTCAGTTAACAAAGAAATGGAAATGGAATACATTTTGCTCTCTCACACTCTTTAAAATCCACACCATTTTAGACAAAACAAACACTAGTTTATTGATTACAACATGATTTTAAGTGAGTATATAGCAAATCAATGCACAAATCATTTAATAAAGCAGTCAGGGGTTAAGCGCTAGCAAATGAAAATATAAGACGCCTTCTAACCTAAAATCACTACTAAGTTATGCTCAACTCACCACTCAAATTCGGCTACAATGGTTTGGCAGCCAGTCTCTGCGCCTCCATGGTCAGGACCCATACTTTGCTAGTAGATGGAAATATTACAAGAAGATGGAGTTTCTCTAGCAAAAAGCCTCTAACATAGGTGGTCTTGGCGAGTGGGCAGTGCAGGCAGCTTCCCATGGCCCCCCCCCCCAGGAGAGGGGCCTCATGTTGCTCCAGCAGGGAGCAGGGGCAGGCTGGTGGGGCAGTGGAGCCCAGCAATGGCCTGCAGCAGGCTGGCCGGGGAGCCGGGCAGCTGTTCAGCGGGGGGCTGGGGAGGCAAGTGGGGGTTCTGCGGAGGGCCGGGAGTTCTGTGGGGGGCTGGGGAGCTGGGCTGGGGTTCGGCAGGGGACAGGGGTTTGGTGGGGAGCCAGGCAGGGGTTCAATGAGGGAGGATGGGGGGCAAAAGTCAAGGATGCGGCCCCACATGTGGCATGGGAGAGCCCCGTCCTTGACTTTTGCCCCAGGCCCTGGAATCGCTAAGACCGCCCCTCCCTCTAATAGTTCCAAATATCTCTTCCTCCTTGCTGCCAGGCAATCGTTTCCCTCTCTGGCCGAAGCCTCTAATTTGAATAGCCTTTGTGATGCATCCTTTCTGTGTATGTGCTGAGAGGCAGCTCTGAGTGTCTGCCTCCCCCAAGTCATGTGACATATGTGGGAACATGTTTCATATCTGTACTCATACACAATGCTGCAGGAAACATGAGACCATAACAATAATGCAGAGCATGTTTTGACCATTCAAAAAAGGAACCTTGCAGGGCATATTTTCTAAACTACACAATTACATTGCAAAAGTGAACAGAAAAGTTACACAGATCATACCCCAGTGGGGCATCCATGACATCCAGGCTAGAGGCAAAGTGCAGGGATAGCTCAGGCCAAAGGCACTCAGAGTATCATTGGTGGTAGGGAGTTCTGGGAGGTGCAGGCTGGGGGGCCAGAACTGTGGGCTGGGGAATGGGTTCACACGGTTTGGTTGTGAGCTGGTTCAGGCTGAGGGTGGAGGATGGGGAGTCTGGCAGGGGTGAGGTTGCAATGGGAGATGGGGGCTGTGGTGGAGGGAGAGGGTTTCCTGGGAGACTGTGCGATTGACCGTGGAGATGACTGTGAAGGGCTGGGCAATGGGTAGGGACAGAGGGTCATTCTAACCTCTAGGCCTGGGCCGTTCTTACACCCGGCTCCTCCTGCAGGAGAGTCCCCATCAGCTGTGAGCAAGGGGGGGTCAGTGACACACACACAGAGAAGCAGTTCCAATTCCACCCTGCAGAGATGAGAAGGAGGACTGGGTGGAGGGAAGGGAAGAAAACACCCAGCAGCTTCTCAAAGCACTATAGTTTATTGGGCCTGGGACCCCTGTTGGGCTTAGAACTGGACATAGGACAGGACTACATCGCCCTTGATCTCAAGAGTGTCGATCTGCTGGAAGCTGTGGAAGCGGTGGCTGTAGTTGAAGAGCGGCTGCCCGTTGGCGAAGACCTTGAAGCGCTGGTTGCCACAGCGGATGGAGAGCTGTGGAGAGGAAGAGTGGCCATGAGAGGGACCCAGCAAGGGAGGATATGGCCCCTGGCTGGCAGTCTGGCTTAGTGGATGCATTACTGCCCTGACAGCCCCCTAGCCCTGCAGTTGAATTCTGGCTGACAGTGACAACCCACACCTCTGCCATCTCTCACCCATATGACCATCCCTGCTCCCAGGACACCCAACAAGCCTGATATGACCTGCCCCACAGCCAAGCCCCATTCCATTTCTATGCCTCAGTTTCCCAGCTGTAACATGGACTAATAACAACCTTCCATTCTTTCTAGCCATGCAAAGCAGGGTGATGTCATTATCCCCATTGTACAGGTAGGGAAATTGAGGCACAGACAAGCCATTACTCTGACGCTGCCACCAGCATTGCTGGACTAGACTCCTGCTCCAACTGCTTGGCCACACTGGTCCCCACTTTTCCTGCCTGCCACAGAGGATGGAAGCACTGAGCTTCCATCACTCATTCATCTCTCATGGGCCGGGAAAGTGATGATCATGGAGAGGAGTCTGCCAGCACCCAGTCCTTTACCCCCAGTTCTTATGTGCCAGTACTTTTCCATATGGTTCAGACTGCTCAATGAGGCAGCAGAGCCTGATGAAATAAAAATGCGGGGAAGAGGACCAAAGGAGAATCTCCTTTAGCTGCTAACTTTATAGGGGCTCTGAAACTCAGACATGGAGTCCTGGTGTTGTCCATCAGAGGGCAACATCATGCATGCACATGCACATTACTCTAGACCAGGGGTGTCAAACTCATTCAGTGTCAGGGGCCACACTGGAAGTCAGGACCATCCGGGGGTCGAGGTATGTCCAGGTAGACTTCCTGACCCCTTACCAGCACAGTACCACCTGGGGTCCCTGACCTCTTCCCCTGCTGCGCTTGGGGCAACATGGGCTCCTCTTTCCCTTCTCCAAACCCGCAGGTTCTCTGACATCTTCCCTTTCCCCTGCCCTGCGGGCTCCCCTTTACTGCATTGGCTCCCCAACCTCTTCCCCTTTGCTGCACTGCCCGTTCCCTTCCCTGTTCCTGTGCCAATTCCCTAACCCCTTCCCCAGCACCCCCGCCCCGTGGAGCTGGCTCCCCGGCCCCCTCTCTCCCACTTACCTGGCTCAAAGGGGCTCAATCCAACCCCTGGAGTCAGTTCTCTGGCCAGGCCATTCCCTGCCCTGGGCCACTGCCTGGGTGTGCAGGGTGGCAGATTTTAAAAGGCCCTGACCAGGTATCAACAAAATTTTTGCCCTGCTAGGTACCCAGCCTCAAAGTAAGGTGCCCAGCTAAGGAACCTCCCACGCCCCACCCCGCTGAAAAAATCCACTGCTCACAGACCCCGGGATCGGCAAGCTGCCGGTAAAGGCGCCTGCAGTTTTAACTTTTCGCCAGCAGAGGGCGCACCTCCAATGTATTTCTATAGTGGAGGAGCCCCCTCTGCTGACAAAAAATAAATTGCAGGCACTTTACCGGTGCTTGACACTTTTAGCGTGGGAGAGCTGTGCAGGGCTCTGCGGGCCGGATAAGAGCCCTTGGCGGGCCGGATGTGGCCCGGGGGCCTTAAGTTTGACACCCGTGCTCTAGACTGAAGACCTTGGACTTGAGCTAAAGGAGAATCCCCATTAACTCTTAGCAATATAGGGTATATGACACACAGGTGAGCAGTTCAGATGCCAACCAACAGAAAGCAGCAGTGTACTCACACAAACACTCCTCCCTCTCCTTCCATATGTCCTAAAACTTAAACTAATGGACAATCCCCATTATTACTCACTGTATAGGGGCTATGACACAAAGTTCTGATGCTCTCCAGCAGAAGACAGCAAAATGTGCATGCATGCACATATGGCTACACTAACATATTACAGAAGATTCTAATGAAGACTCACCATTAGCTGCTAACAGTATAGGACATAAGAGACACACATAAGAAGTTTACTCACATCAAAGTACTGGCCAGGCTGGAAGGGGTTGAAAGACAGTTCTCGCTCCTCAGAGCCCCACTGACCCTTCAGGAAGCTGTTCCTCACCACCTTCTGCTCATTCAAGCGAGGGTTAATGTGCAGAGCGATGTCCTGGGAGTGGCCCGTCTTAAAGTTGATACAGAAGCTGTGGAGGCAGTGAACCGTGAGGCTGGCAGCTAGTGGCTTGGTAGGGTGGGCGCCTGGTTGTGCATGGGAAATGCCTTGGGGTACTGCTGAGCCATGCCCTGGGAGAGCAGGTTGGCGGGGAGTGGGTAGGTTGCAGCGGGATCAGGGGTGGCCATACATAGTATGAGGTCTGTTGGTTAGAGCAGGAGGGCTAGGAGTGAGGACTCCTGGATTCTAGCACAGCTCCAGGAAGGGAGTGGTGTCTAGTGGTGTTGGAGAGGGGCAGGATTGACCTAAGCTGTCTGGGTTCTATCCCAGCTCTGGGAGGGGAGTGAGGTATCATGAGTAGAGATGGTAGTGGGATCCTAGGGGGTCAGGACTCCAGGATTTGATTTCCAGCTCTAGGCTGATTCACCCTGAGACCTTAGGGGGAGGAGTCCTGTGCCTCAGTTTTCCCGATGAAGGAAGAGCCGTGGCCTCCTACCTTTTAGCGTTTTGTGGGACAAATCCTTTCACCACTACTGTCTTCTTGGACGTCAGCCCACCAGGGAGGTTACCCACATAGGGGACTTGCTGCAAGAGAACGGAGATCCTGGCTCGCGCTGTCCTGGCTAGGAAGGGGCTGAGGAGTATCTCAGATGTGTGAGAGGGGTTAAGGGACCCAGTGGGGGGGCACTCTCCCCAGCCATCAGTGCTGACCCCAGTGCAGCACTAGGGGATGCTGTGCTGCCCTGAGGGGGCCAGGGGGCCAGGAGGGGATGCTCTCCCCTGGCCATCAGTGCAGCGTTATAGGGCACTAGCGGGGCCCAGGATTTGTCTATAGCTTAAAACCAGCCATTCCTGGTTGCTAGACCTCCCTGGGCTGTTTGATGGGCACTGGGGTGCTAATGCAGCTTCCAATGCTGGTCACTCAGTGCCCAGATCTCCCCCTGCAGGTCCAGCCGAATGGGAGGGATTTGTCTTTTCTTCCTGCCATGAGCTTTGTTCAGTGTGGCTCTCTGGCAGCCAGCGTGTTTCACCCCAGAGGTGGCTGCATTCCAGTTGTGGGGAGAGTTTGGGGAGAAAAAGAAACATGGATTCACTCTGTGAACACCTAGTCTGCTGCACTTACCGGGTGATAGGAGGCCGGGCCAGCCATCATCTATGGGGCAGAGAAATCAAGAGGTTATTCGCCTGACCGGCTGTAGAGTGGCCCAGACCTCCCTCCTTATGGCCGTATGGGTTGCTCCATCCCTCCCATCCTCAGAGGATTTGGAGATCCTGGTTCTCCAGCTCCATCAGTGCTGGCATTTTTAGCTCTGGGGCACCAACACCTGCTGGTTCTTCTCATGAAATAGCCAGGATGGGCACTTAGCTAAAATCCTCCCCAATCTCAGCACTTTCCAGTTGGCTTCAGGATCCTCCTCCATTTTCTGTCTTGAA
>ML685880.1:1151846-1199161 GCA_007922175.1 Pelusios castaneus | reverse complement strand
CCCCCCCCCCCCCCCACAGCAGCTTGTTAACGGCTCCCGCAGCCCCATGGAGAGGCTATTCCAGGCCTTAACCTCTCCCCCGTGAGTTTGGCAGCCGCCTCTCGAGCCGTTTCTCTGGCGCTGCCTAGTTCAAACCCTGGCCCCACGGTGCAGCCTCCCCCTGTGCCACACAGCTGCTTGCAACTGGGCAGGTTTCCCTCATGCAGCGGGTGGCAGATTTGTTTGGGTTTATTTTATTAGTAACTCAGTTCTGGGCTGATCTCGCTGGCAGCTTCTTCTGCTATGAAACAAGCTTCGAGGTGCCCGGGCAGGCCCCAAGGAGGTGCGGGGGTAACAGCGAAGGCACTATGAGCTAGCAGCTCACTAAGCCATGTCCAGGGGAGCATCATGGTTCCCGGGCGTTCGCCGCCTGTGCTGGAGCTGCACCTACAGCTTGGAGAACACGACGTCCTTGGGACTCTTCTTCTCCATGACAGCCTGGGCAGATTTCACGAGGTCCTCTGTCTGCAGCATGCTCATGTTCCAGGTGGCCTGTGGGGATGCAGGGGAGCTGCTAGGATGCTAAGGGGAGGGAAACACACTGGGCCAGCAATGCAGGGATTGTGGGTTGTGATTGAGAGGCACCGGTAGGGCTGGGGATGGGGAGCCCTGAGCACTGTGGATCAGGAGTGAGGAGCACCAGAGCAGGGTTAGGGTGGGGAGCCCCAGGGGCTGTGGGTCAGGAGGAAAGGGAACCAGCAAAGCTCAGGGGAGCCCCAGGGCTGTGGGCTGGGAGGAAGGGGAACCAGCAAAGCTCAGGGGAGCCCTGGAGCTGTGGGTGAGGATGAGGGGGCAGCAACTTGGGTGCTCACCATGTACTGCAGGCCCTCGGACACAGAATGGTCCCTGGAGTAGAGTATGTTGATCTTGGTGCCTTGCACGGCCACGGGGCTCTTGCTAGCGATGTCGGCTGCCAACTCAAAGGAACCCTCCAGCATGGCCTGCTTGTCCTGGAAAACCCGGCTGGGGAGAAGGGAGGAGCCGCATGGGAACTAAGGGAGGCGCTCAGACCCAGGAGCTGGGCCATGGAGCCAACCACCTTGCGGATGGGCTAGAACCATTTCCAGTAGCATGGTCTCCAGCCAATCACAGAGCATCTCATGATGGGGTGCAGCCTAGGCCCCCCTGGCTGCTCTGTCCCCCCAGACCCTGCAGCAAGGGAAGGGAACCCTCAGTCTCCATGCCCCTTTGTCACACATGCACCTGTCTGCTCACGGGAACACCACCCCCTCCTCACCCACCCAGGAAGGTGAAATCATACATAGGACTCCTGGGTTCAATCCCTGGCTCTGCCACAGGAGTGGAGTCTAGTGGTTAGAGCAGGGGGGCTGGCAGCCAGGACTCCTGGGTTCTCTCCCCGGAACAGCCAGAGACACAGAGGTTTAGGAGAAGCCACCAACCCCTCTCTGTGACTCCCTTTAGCCATGTGTATGCTGGAGGCCCTTTGCCTTCAGAAGGCTGGGGCGGGGGCGGTGTTCACTCCCCTGTGCAAAGTGCTTGTCGGGGCAGCTACCTGACCAGGCCACTGCTCTCAGCTTCTGGAGCCATCATCTTGCGGGCGGTGAAAGCCAGTTCGTTCACCAGGCTGGGGAGGGAGAGCAGAGGGGCAGACTGAAGGGCAGGTGGGGGCATGAGACATACACAGACCTCGGGGAGGGGGCAGGCGTTACAGGGAGAATCTCCTCCACATCCCCTGTTCCCTCTGCCCGCACAGCTTGGGTCCCTGCCCTGTTGGAATCATGGCTACTGCCTGGCATCTGGCCAGCTTCCAGAGACAGCTAGGTGCAGAATGGCTCCTAAATCTCAACCTGCCGCCCTCCAAAGCGGGAGCTATCAACTTCTCTCCCCCATTCATGAGCCCAGAGGTGACATCCCAGCCTTGGATTCTTCCCACTCCCCTCCCAAGCAAGGGCCCACGGGCAGAGGCAAAGGGGCGGCGTGTGAGCCAGCCTAGAATGTGGCTGATTCAAGAGACTGGACAAGTGATGCTCAACCTGCAAGACAAAGACAGGTCAGAGGTCAAAACTACTCCCCACAATGGAGGGCCGTGGTGGGACCTGGGATGAGGGAGATGGGGACTGGAGGCGCCAAGAGGGGCATTTTTCCAGGTGCTGGTGCTCAGATTCTGTCGTGTGCAGCGTAACCCGCCCAGCATCATTAGCCAACTCACGGATCCACCAGCTCTCAGTCAGCCAACCCCCATGTTAACAGGGACAGGGAGAATCTGGGCTCTGGCTCGTCTCCCACAAGCCACTCCAGCATTTGAAACCTGCTACAGACGTGTACCTTTGGTTCCCGATGATTCTAGGCAAGCGCTGCAAGGTGCCCACATCTGCCGCCAGTCCAATATCCACCTCCTGCATGGGGGGAGAGAAGGGCAGGGATTAGATCCCCATGCCTAGACGCTAAGCAAAAGGGGCATTTGGTCACAGGATCACACACACAGGGGAGCTGCACCGGCCAGGAGGGAGGCTGATGTTGTTACAATGATCAGTGGGGACTCAGTCCAGGTCTGACCTCATGAGCCTCTCCTGCCCCCACTCAAAACCACAGGGCTGCAGAAGGTGCTGTGTGTGGCCAGCTCCCACCCAAGGGAGCCACATGGAACTGGGGCAAGGAAGGTGGCTGTATTAAGCAGTTGCTGCAGAGGGAACAGCACGTTTGCCAGCCAATCGCTCTGCTTCTCTATGTATGAAGCACCTTCCTTCTTGCCTTGGACAACATAAACTCTCCTAAGCAGCAACTGCTTCATTACACCTGTCCCACCCCTTCTACCCCAATCCTGTGATGAAAACTGGGTTCCAATTGTGATCTGTCACTTTAAATTTTCAGGGGCTTTCCTGGCCCTGCTGGCAGGCCACAGGGGCTCTCTAGGAACCCGTGAGATCAAACTCAGTCAGCAGAGAGCCAGCTTAGAGCACACTAAGGTGAGCGTCTCTGCCGGGGAGAGCAGCTTGTTTTGTCTCTCTCTGGTTTGGGGCTCCAGTGATTCTAAGAAATAAAGTGTTACACAGCAACCTTCCAGCAACAGTCTTGGGTGTTTTTATCTAACACGTGTGTGTGTGTGCGTGTAACTAACGTAACTCTGAAGCATCATCACAGAGTTGAGATAAATGTTTGTTCAGGTTCTCAGCATACTCAGGCATCAGTTCAAATCCTGCAGGGGTTTGGAGCAGCTGTGTAAGGTCACTGTGACTCACAGACCTCTTTATGCCAACTGCCAGGATACATAAGGATACAGGAGAGGGGCCACTCAGAGGCCTATGGGGGCTCTCACAATGGCCCTTTGCCTAGAGCCCCCAATAGGCAAAGACCACCTCTGCACAAAACATGCTCAAAATGCCAGTGATTTTATCAGATTTCTGCCCTAAAGGGAAGGGCAGCAGTGGGCTTGGGACATACCTTAACTTGGAACCAGGCATCCTGGGTGCAGTACCGGATATCACAGGCAGAGATCAGGTCTACACCTGCAAAGGGAGCCAACTGTCATAGCGTTCCCCCAAACTCCACACCCTCTGCTCGCCAGTCCTCGCTCTCTCTGGTGCCAGGAGGCTCCAGGAAGGTACAGACAAGACTTCCCCTGGGGGCACCTTTGTGCTGCACTCGTTTTAGTACGGATTCAGAGGGAAGGGAGCCCCCTTCTGATGCAGTGATATAACTGCCAGCACCTCAGTCCCTTATGGCATGCACCAATCTGGAAGAAGGGATCTAAGAGGTAAAAGACTCCGAAGACTGTTGCTGATTCCAACCTATCTCGCTCCCATGAGGAGCCTTGAGTTAATGTAGCCCGGCCCCATTTCCACCCCCAATCAAACAGGCCTCACCTCCCCCGATGCAGCCTCCGTGGACAGCGGCAATGATCGGTTTCGGACACTGGAAGAAAACCAAGAGGATGTTAACCACAGGGCAGCCAAAGCCAGCCACCATTGCCCAGCTCAGAAACCTGCCGCTAAGGGGAAGGGACGCTGGCTCATCTGGAACCAAGCCCTCACTGTGCTAAGCATTGTACGTTTTTATTGCTATGAAGTGTATTATGGTAGCACCTGGGCACCCTACTCATGGCCCATGAGCCCATTGTGCCATGCCTGTACATTGCTATTAGGTGTATTATGGTAGCACCTAGGCACTCCACTCAAGGACCATGATCCCATTGTGCCAGGCCCTGTACATGGCTATTAGATGTATTATGGTAGCACCTAGAGGCCCAACTCATGGACCATGATCTCATTGTGCCAGGCCCTGTACATTGCTATTAGGTGTATTACGGGTAGCACTAGGCATCTGTTTTGGCCCAGGCCCCCATTGTGCCAGGTGCTGTACAAACACAGACCAAAAATATGATCTGGCCCAACAAGCTAGCCCTCAGTGTACAAGGAAACAAAAAATGGAGCCAGATGGGGCAATACAAGGACACAGCGAGGCAGTCTTGGTGGGAAAAATAGGCAGTGCTTTCAGCACTCCCAGCAGCCTGACCCCTGTCAAGTTTTCTGCAGTTGTCACAGAAAAGAGATCTCAGAAGAATGTGGAGGAGGAGGTGCCTTTCCAGATGCTTATGGGCAGCCTGGGAGACAGCACGGTTAGAAACTCTAACCAGAGAATGATGGAGACTGGCTTTATGGGCAGACCAGAGGCAGGACTCAACAACAAACGACAAGGAACAGGGAGGGCAGGGATCAGCCGTGAAGAGCCTTAAAAGCAAGACAAGCTGCTCATGTTTGATGTGAGAGAGATGCAAAGAGGGGGCGAGATGGTCAGCACACCAGGCTATGAAAACGCTGTCTGCAGCAGTGTTCTGAATGGCTCTGAGCAGGGCACGCTTGAAGTGGTCAAGGCCAGAACAGACGCTCTACATGGGACCCAAGGAACCAAGCACAGTGTCATTTTTTATTTAGATGTTTCTATTACCATGTGCAGGTGCGAAGTTTAAACATAACGTATGTTTAAGGGTTGGATTTGAATGTGGTTGCGGTTATTTCATTTAATGTTGTTTAAGAACTTTGAGCGATACATAGAATCATTTGAAATTTTTTAGGGGTCCATAAACAGAAAAAGGTTGAAAACCACTGATTTAAGTTAACACATTTAACTTTAGCTAGTTTGAAGCCTGAAGTTCAGGCTGTAAGGCTTGCTTTCTACTTGCTTTTTTAACAGCTAGGTTAGCCTAAGCCAACATTTCACTCCTAGTCCACACCTGGCTTGCTCCCAGCCAAGAGGTGAGTAAGGGGAGGGATCCCAAGGACTCTAAGCCAGACCCTTATTGCCATCTTTTTGTGGAGTTTGCATCAGAAGTTCACAGCTCCAGCCAAAGGTGCTGAAAAGCCAAAATGAGGAGCGAACCATTATACACAGAGCTACCAAAACTAGTTTCCTGGTGGGAAAAGTGCTCGCATTCCCCCACCATGTTGTCTTCTCACCTTCTCCAGCACTGAGAAGCTCTCCTGATATTCCCTGATCATCTTCCGCAAGTTCCACGCTTTGCGGGCCACGTCATCCCCTTCCACTGTCAAGAACACTTGGCCAATTTCCAAGAAGTCAATGCCTATGGGAGTCAGGAGGAAAATCACACTCCTTCCCTTCTCTTTAATCACATGACTAAAGATGGACCTCCCCGCACCCTGCAGGCCCAGATCTAGGGACCTGGACACAGCTGACAAGACACTGATTGTCAGTGCTGAGCCAAGGCCCCGAGGTCATGCAGGACAGGAGAAGGGGATTCCCGCCTAAAACTGATGTAGCTCCTGCCTGCCCTGCCCAGGGCAGATGAGCTGAGACTGGCCCTGTACAGCTCCTACCAGCCCGGCCCAGCTGGTAACGATTCCTGGCTGAGACAAGAGCCACCAGCCCCGCCGAGGGGGAGGTGATGCTGAGTATGGCCCAGCACAGCTCCTCTCAGCCCAGCCAAATAGCAACCAATCACTATCACAATTCGGGAGCAGGCCTCTGGCCAGCAGGGTGCCCATGTCATCCCTGTGACAGAGGAGCCGTTTGCTTTAGGCTTCTCCATCTGAGTGGTCCCCTCACCGGCAGTGAATAGCTTCCCGGTGCCCGACACCACCACTGCGTGGCATTCTGAGTCCTGAGCGATCTTGTTAAAACACTCCACCATCTCCCTGCAGAGATCAGAGAAAAAGGAGATCAGCGAGATTCTTGGGGGAGCAAAAGGAGCTGCTGGGGTGTCACTTGCTAGAGGAACAGTTACTCCAGTGATCCCAGAAAGATCAGATTACAAAATCCCAGATTACAAAAATGCACACCCCTAATTCCGGAGGGAGCCCTGCCCCCTCTGTAAGGGCAAGAAGGTTGTTCAGACTTGGAGACATCGGCTGACTCAGACACCAGTCCCACCAGGCTGAGACCCAACCAACTCAACACACTAACTTCAAGGCCAGGTACCTGCCTGCTGGATGTCAGCTGGGAACGAGGCTCTTACGGGGCAAAGGGGGTTGTCTTAGTGGAGACACATGACGCAGCGTGAGAGCAAAGGAATCAAAACCAGCTTTGTGATAGATCTCTTGGATGTTGTGGGATCTGGGAGAGGTTAAAACTGAGGTAGGAGATGGAAAAATCCTGGCTCTGAGAAGGGAGGGGAAAGCATCAGCAACCCCAGCTACGAACAACCTATCGGCACCACCCCACCGGGACACCAGAAACAGGCGCTGCTTTAGCAGAGGGGTTTTATGCTCGCTGTGAGGAAAACGAATCTGCAGAAGGGCCAGGTCTTCAGAGCCCCTACCAACAAACCCTCCTTTCACCCGACCTCTCCAGTTCACTAAGACCCGTCCCAACATTTTAGTAAGTCAGCTGTGGCTTCTCCCAGTAGACCTGCCTCCCATGACACATCCCCTCTTTCCAGAGCTTCTCAACCCACAGGCTGCAACTCAAACTTGGGTCACTCGACTGTGTCACATGGCTAAGTGGGAGGCCCATGGAGGACGCAGGACCTGGTGCACAGCAGGTTTAGCCCAGCAACCCTCCAGCATCACAACAAAGGATCATCTGGGCATGAGCGGCCCTGTGACCAGGCACCTTGGATCGCTGCGCCACTCACACTAATTCAGGCTGTCCGATCCGCTGGCGTCATGACAAAGGGGTGGCTGGGCCAAACCTGAATGGCACTGCGACCCCATGCCCCAGGCCACCACGTCGGGAGCAGATTCCAGCCACTCATGTGGGAGAGGAGCCAATGCTGTGGTACGCATGGTGTACTTCTTTAGTATGTATTACACTGATGTGTATATTCTACAGCATAGGCCAGAAATACAGAGTGAGCCAGATGGGTTTTTTTTAGCTCTACAGCTATTTATCAGGTCACGACAGGCCACCAAGGCTTACAAATGGGTCCTGAGCTTAAAATTGTCGAGAACCACTGTTCTCCAATGCTGCCCTGCCCTGATGCCATCACATTTGGTTCTGGGCCCACTGGGACAGGAATCTGGTGGAGATCTGACCCACCACCCTGCAAAGCAACATGTGCTGTCGACGCCACAAGACAGCCAGTAACTGGAAGCTTCCCTCCTCTTGTTTGTTTCTTGATGCCTAGGCACACAGCCTTGCCGGACCATGGGAGGTGGAAGTGGGGGGAGGCTTGATGACCACTCGAGGTCCCTTCCAGCCCCGCACTTCTAAGATCTCCACTTACCTCCAGAACGCTGCATTCATGGCATTCCGTTTGTCCGGCCGGTTCAGTTCCACGTGTAACACTTTCTCCCGTACCTGGGACACCTTCAGAGTCTCGTAGCTGTGAGATGCAGGGGGCTGCCCTGGGGCTGATGATACGGCTCTGAAGGTAAGCCATGGCTGAATCTGGGCGGACATCTCTGGGAAAAGAGACATGCATCCCATTAATATCCCAGCGGAGAACTCCCTGTGAGAAGACACTGGGCTAGTCTATTATGGAAAAGAGTTTGGTAACCGAAAAAGGAGCAGTGCAGCCCAATAGATAGGGCAGAGGAGACACTGGACTTCGGGGTTCCATTCTTGGCTCTGCCATAGACCTCCGGCACATCCCCTCCCTTCATGCCTCTATTTTCCTTCCCACTTCTTGTCTATTTTATCTATAAGCTCTGAAGCAGAGATTGTGTGTTGCCCACCTCAAAGGGCTGGAAAAGTACTACCATATTATTCCTAAATCCATATTTAGGCACGTTTCCACACGGCCTGATTTACAGAAACTCAGCGCCCCCAACTAACATCAGTGGGAGCTGCTGGGGTTTCGCCCTTTTGAAAATCAATGCCTGAGTCAGAATTTTGTAGCCCAAATAATGGAGCCCAAGTTAGAACGTCTCAGCCTCTTCTTTCCTTACCACACAAAAATTAAAGTTCAGAGCTACCTCTAAGGCACAATGTGTTGCGATAGAGGCCAGAGTTTGGAAGAATAATTAACCAGAGGGTGCATGAAGATGGAGCGATAAGACAGAGCACAAGTAAGGAAGCGAGCAGAGTTTAAGAAAAGGAGGGGGCTTGGTTAAATTTTTCCAGGCAGCACTTGTTGAAAATTTCCTCTAGGTTTGGAATTTATTGTGCAGTTTTATTAATGCAGTGACTCCTCTCCCCAAATTTTACCACAGAAGGAACCACCCAGATTTTTTTCAGTCCTTCCTAGAGCATCTCAGACCTGCACAATTCCAGCTGCTTTATTTGTATGTACATGGTCAGACTGCTCCTGTGTTCATCTGCAGAGTGCCTTAATCATCAAAAGCCACAGGACAGGATCAGCAGTATTTTGCAGATTGGGGAAACAGAGGCATAAAGTGGGGAAGTAATTTCCAAAATCTGGAAAGTTCCAGATGGGCACATCTGGAAAGAGAAACCAGGAGTCCTAACCCCACCCCCTCTCTACTCTAAACACTAGAACACACTCCCTCCCAAAGCCAAGAACTGAACCCGAGTCTCAAATCTCAGCCCCCTTGTTCTAACCATTAGACACCATTGTCCTCCCACAGCCAAATGTAAAACCTAGGAGCCCTGACGTCTATCGTTCCCGCTCTAACCACTAGTCCTCACTCTCCTACCAGAATTGGGATAGATCCCAGGACTCCTCACTCCTTACCCTCTGCTCGAGCCATCCCTATCAGGACCAGTTTTATTTCCAGGTCTGTCTCCCTGGTGCTATCTCAGACACAACCTTTCCCCTATTGTCCTTTGAACAGGCTTGTGGTCTGACACATAAACAGTATGTTCACATTCGGGTGTGGGGAGAGAGAGGAAAAGATCTGTTTGTAACCAGAAACAACAAGATTTCTTGCCCAATTCTTTCACCTGGGGCCAAGTCTGGACACCTAGGCCTTCCTACTTCACTAGTGTATGCAAAATATTTTTTCCAGAAAGATTCCAAACATGTGCCCCCAGCCAAAACCCTAGGAATTCGAGCATATCTCTATCTAGATATCTTTGATACTTCTGTGTGACCATCCCCACTGCCATTACTGGGGTATCTAAGCACCACATAATCTTCCTGTCACAAAGGGCAGGGCTGGACTATTAGTCCCATTGTACAACTGGGAAAACTGAGGGCTTGTCTACTCTCAAAATGCTTCAGTGTGGACAGTACCTACACTGATAGCAGGAGTTTGCCTGTAGGCGTAGATAGCTCACCTCCCCAAGAGGCAGTAGCTAGGTCCACGGGTCAGGCTGTCTTAACTGTGTAGCTCAGGGATGCAGATTTTTCAGACCCCTGAGTGTTGCAGTGGGGCTGCCCTAACTTTTAGTGTAGATGAGGCCTGAGAAACCATGCAAAGAAGTAACTTGTCCCAAGTCACACAGGGGGATCAGGAGGGCTGGAAGGAGGAAGAAAGGAAGCAGGGAACTGAAGGGCCCAGTCCAGAAAGCTGATCCACGCCACCTACTTATTTCCATCCAGGTCCGCCCGACCAACCAGCCTCCTCTCTGGGATCCGTAATCCATGTGTCACCTGCTGCCCACCCACAGGCCCCCGCAGAAGGGCCCTCAGCCTTGACCCCACACTTTACAGACATGGCTCTCGGATTGCCCGCCAAACACGGCAGCGCCATCACCCCCTTTTTACACTTGGAGAAACTGAGGCAGGGACTTGCCCAAAGGCACACAGCCAAGCGGCGGCTATAGGGGAACAGAGTCCGTCCTGGGCCCCACTCCAGCTCTACCCATTGAACCACACTGCCCCCGACTTTTTCAGCGGGGCGGGGCTCTCTATGGGGCACAGAGCCCCACAGTGGCTCTGCAGCGGGGGAGGGGGCAGCTGGGGGGCGGTGCCCTACATGGCACTACGGGGGGTCCTGGGGCTCCCCCAGCTGAGAAGTGGGGGAGGGGCCTCACTGGGGCCCATGGGGGGCTCGGGGACGGGGACAGGCGAGGTCAGAGGTCAGGGTCCCTCACGTCTCCTCAGCAGCCCCCTCCCAATGGAGCCAACGACTGCCGCCATCGGAGCCGCGCGCTCTGGGTCCGGGTCTGGTCCGGGTCCGCGTCCAGCTCGCCCCCGAGGGGGAGGGGCCTGTGACAGCGGGTTCACCCACCCACGTGACGGGCACCCGCCACGCCCCGCCCACGCAGGGAAGATGGCGGCTCCCTCCTCAGCTTCGGCCCGCCCCTACCTTCTGCCATGACATCTACCGGGGCAGAAGGGAGCCGGTCCGCCATGACACCTAGCGAGGCGGAAAGGGTTCCCCAAGCCATTGGCCCAACCACGTGAGCTGCAGGCTGGGGCTGCCCTGCTTCGAGCAGGGAGCTGGAGTAGCTGAGATCGTACCCTGCCGCCCTTCATCTTCTATAACCTAGCCTCTCCAGGCCCTGCGGGAGTGCAGCCCCACACCAGGGCAGGCCCCCGGCCCATACCCCAAAGGGGGCCCAGCAGGTGCCCCTCCATCCTCTGTCCTGCTCAACCCAAGTCCCAGCCTGGCAGAGAACTTGGTCTTTGTCAACCTCCATAATCTCCCTAGTCATGGGACAGAGGGGGGCTCCCACACATTTCTGGGGGGCTTTTATGTTCACAGTGAGTGTTGTGAAGGCCAAAAGGATAAGTGGGTTTAAAAAAAAACAAAACACACCTCTGCTAAGTTAATGAATGGGTCCATGTATGGCTATTAGCCAAGATAGATCCTGGATACAGTTTGATGCTCAAGTTGTCCGTAAACCTCTGACTGACAGAAGCTGGGAATGGAAAACAGGGACTGCATCACTTCATTGTCTTGTTCTGTTTGTTCCCTCTGAACATCTAGCACCAGCCCTTAGCAGAAGACAGGATACTAGGTTAGATGGACCATTGGTCCAACCCACATGGCTTTCTTATGGCTGTGCAGACCTCCTCCCACCTCTTGCCACATGGCATTGGCACAGCAGTTTCAATTGCTTACATAGAGAAGTAACATTAAGAAATGACTATTTTTAGCTGTTAATATAATTGAAAACAAGAAATAGCACCAGCTCCCAGTCTGCTTTTATCTGTGCCATATTTTCCACAGCAACTGGCATACCAGATTTAAACATCTGCTTTGCAACCATGTCTTGACTCAGTCATGCGCACAGGGCTTTTAGACAAAACCTGAGAAAACCTCAAGCCCCACCAACTGCATAGGCATCAGAAATCCCACTGAATACTTTTCATAGAAGGGATTTACTGGTATAATTGCCCAAAATAGACTGGACAATGAGGAAAGTGTCAATAACTGGAACCCTGCAAATCTGCAGCTACCCACTTTCACTCACAGACCATGTTTATGGCTCACGGATCAACTGTGGGCACATTTTGTATCTGGAGGGCTCCACTCATGACCTACACCCCAAAGATAGCTGCATTTCTATGGTGCTGCATATACTAGCTGTTGAACATGTCATGTTGAAAGATACTTTATATAAATCTGCTGTTGATACCAGATCTGTTTAATTCATTGTTTCTTGGAAAACTGGCTGTTGAGACTTGCCCACATGCTCAGGGTTTAACTGATCGCCGTATTTGGGGTCAGGAAGGAATTTTCCCCCAGGGCTGATTGGCCTGGGTTCTGGGGGGTTTTCGCCTTCCTCTATAGCACAGGGCATGGTTCACCTACCGGTGAAGTCTCTGCATCTTAAAGTCCTTAAATCATGATTTAAGGAGGTAAATAACTCAGTCATAGGTTGGTGGCCTATTGCAGGAGTGGGTGGGTGAGGTCTTGAGGCCTGCATTTTGCAGGTCAGACTAGATGATCGTACTGGTCCTGTCTGACCTTTAAGTCTATGAGTCTATCTAACATTCAGCAAAAATAATCACTCCAAATGCCTCCATGAAGTACATTTCAAAGCATTCATTATTCACTCTAAATCTGTGTCTCAAATTCTTTTTTTAGATTACAAGATTCCAGTTTTCTTTTAACCTGAAAACACGTGGCTGCTGTTTGTAGTCTTTGTTACTCTCACAGTGCTTCTCAACCACTGTGTTGTGACACAAGTGTGTCACAGCACAACTGAGTCACTGCTATTTACACCTCCTCCCCAAGTGCTCTCCGCCACCAAAAGAACCCCCACTCTCCTGGCCGGCTATGCTTCCAGAAGTATAGTCCCTTTTTGCAGGTGAGATGAGTTGTAATGGAAGGGGGTGGGCTCTCTGCCACCACCAGAAATGCTGTCTGTGCTGACCTTTTCCAACAGCAGGAGCCCTTTTTGACAGCAGCACTGCCGAAACTGCTCGGCAGTCACTACTTTCGGTGGCAGACACACTCCATTCTTAAAGCACTGCTGTGAAAATCCCTGGCAATGGGGGGCCAGAATAAGCAGGTGGCAGATTTTCCAGCAGAGGGGGGCCTTCTCTGTTGTGAATGGTTGGCTGTTATGCCAACCATGTCACAACCCAGAAAAGGCTGAGGTCCCCAGCTCTATCATACAGACGCAGAAAAGGACACTGTCTTATCTAAAGCACAAAGTGTTCTTACAGGATTAAATAAAGTGAGGGTGGGGTTTCCATGCAGTCACAGCATAAGGTTTCCATGTAATCGAAAACAAATCTCTATATCCCACTCATGGCCAAGTCTCTTCAAAAAAAAAAAAAAATGTATTTAGTAGTACAATTCTTAGCTCTTCAAATACTGAAAAAACCAGAAAGTGAGGAACACCAAGTACATGCAAGTGGTTCTCTGGATATTAACACCTAATCTTAGGAGAAGGTTTGGGCTAGTTTAAAACTAACCAAGTCTTTCATGTCAAGCCCATGCTCACGAACTGAAGAACTCGGTTATGACTTGCTTTTGTTCCCATGCTGAATGGGAAATCTACACACCATTTTAAGTTTTCTAACCTTAAGATTGTAAGAGAATTTGGAGATTTAAGATCAAACTCAGGTAATTTTATTTTCCAAATGGTTTTATTGAAATGTGCCAGTAACGCAAGCAGCACAAAATATGAACAGGAAAACAAATCACATGTACAATAATTTTTAAAATTGAAGGTATCTGGGAAACAGACGGCTTCACTTCTCCCAGTTGACGTGTCTTCGCTATGGGTAGCTTCTACTAAACTGGAGCATTAAAAAAAGGAATACAAGAATTTTTCAAAGGCAGCAGAAAGAATGGAAGTAATCTCCTGCTCCTGGCCCATCCTGGGCAACACTTATGAGGCATGTTGAGCAGTTGAGAAGCAGAGCTTCAGCGTGTATGGATATGGCCCATCTAAGACAAGAACAAACAGGACAGAGGGTTATTTTTTGCCCCAGAGACCTATTTTTGCACATTTAGCTCCTTTTGGATAAAAGCTCTTCATGTGCATTAAGTCCCACAGCTCACTCAGGGAGGTTAAAAGTATTATCCCCTTTCTGCTAGAGTAAGCAGGGTTGCCCAAGGTCACTTAGCAAGAGCAAAGTCCCAGGTCACTTCTAGGCAACAGGACCACATGCACTCCCACCACACATCTGCTAAAGTGCAGCATGCCATATTCCAGTTCAAACAAAGGCATGAGATGTGGGGAAGATGGGAACGCTCCCCTGTAGCAGTACAGTAACTCCCTCTGATAGGAGCCATGGCAATTCCAGATGACAATGAATCACAGCATTTGATGGACCAGGCTTCTGACTACATCCCATTAAAACTCCCAGCTGATGCTTATAGTTGTTCATATGGGGAGTTGTGATAAGCATCAGCAATCGTACGCCCAGAGTAACCAAGTCTGTCTGCTGACTGAATATAGACGACTGGCCAAGAGGTCAGGAAAGGGTTTGCTCCATCTACAACACTGTTCCTGGACCAAGATTTACAGATCAAGACAAGAGCCCCCAAAGCACGAGTGCATGCACAGTAAAGCTTACTTGGATTTTTCATCTGGTAATGGTTCAGGAATGACAGGGTCTCTAGCGCGTCGCTTTTCGAATCCCATTCCAGCAAACCAGAGGAGCTTCTTTCACCTGGACGGAACACTGGAGGTTACAAGTGTGCGTACATCACTATACAAGCAGGACAAGGTAGGATAACAGCACATGCTAATGTTCCACATTGCTACACAAGAGAACAGGGCCTGTGCCCCGTTCTGATCGGCCTCAGACGTTCAGTTTGGAAACAGTGCAGAGGATGCCTCATGCAACACCCCAGCAGCTCCGATGGAGGAGAAACACACCTCCCTTTTAGGGAACAAACCAAACAGCATAAACGCACTGAAGTGTGTATTGAATTTGGTACTAAGGTGTTACTTGTCAGAGTTTAGGGCCAGAAGAGACTACCAGATTATCTGATCTGATCTCCTGTACATCAAAGGCTGCCAACACCCGCCAGCTACCTACACACCAAACCCAGTAAGGTTCTGTTGGGTTGAAGCTAGTGGTTTAATGGAACTGGTTCACCATTTCCTTCCCCTCCCCCTTTTACCCTGTCAGGCCAAACTACCTAGACAGGGGTCAGATCACAGGTACTCATTATTCCCATCCCTTAAGCCAGTCCTCGGATGGTAATGCAGGTTTATTCTCCCCTCCCTTTATGCGCAACTGCTTGCTAAATAAAGGATTGGTGGCCAAGGCTTTAAACTGCAGTTCAAGACTGCAAATATATTAACTGAAGTTGAGTACACCTCTCAGACAACACAGCAGTTCCACACAATTTATCACCCATGACCCAATCAAATAAACTGCATCCAGAACTAACCTCTCAACTGCCATGTGCCAAGATTTCCCAGAACAATTGTGTTGTCCCTTTAGTTAGAAGCCTACCGCTGACTAAAGAACCGTTTCCCCCTTGTCCCTAAGGGATGTTTCACCATGTTTAAAGGCTTACTTACTTTTCCCTGAAAACACCTTGACAGAAGCTGGCCTCTTCACTCCCAGCTCATCACAGATCTGATGGGAAGACAGACAAGTATTCAGAGAGAGTAACATGACAGCCTTGATAATCAGTGAAAGTGTAAATATGGCTCAATACCTCTAAGCCAAACTTCATCAAGACTACAAATTTATCACTAGCCCAGCACCATGGGGTCCAGATCTACAACTGGGCTCCTTGGTGTGACAGTAATACAATTAATATGTTTCCACTTACTCCATAATTAGATACGTCTATTGCTCGTTACAGTGCCTGTAGCAGTATGTTTGTTAAACAGTTACAACAGGTTTCCAATTAAAAAGGAGCTGTGGCATAGCTTGGGCACTAAGTCTTAATAAAAACACCTATCACATGGGAATTTTCTCTCTTTTTAAACCATACACACTAGAGGTCAATAGAAACTTTCACAATTTAGAGACAAACCCTGCAAGCTTTGGCTCACACAACAGACCATTCCTTACAGGGAGCAAAATTGGCCAGATAAGAGACAGAGCAGGAAAGGCCCAAATACCTGCTCACACAATCCTCTGTGCTCATTAGGTGCCAATCACCCCACGTTCTAAAAGCCATTAACTAAATTAAGGCTTTCTGTTTGGCAGAAGGGAAAACAGACAAGATGGGAAACGACCTCGAGCAAGTCACACGTCAGTGGAAAAGGCACCCCCAGGAAAACTGGGTCCCATCTCATGGCCATGTGGGAACAATAGCTATGCTCTAGTTCCACTAATGGCTAAGCTCATTATTAATGGCTGTATCCATTCCAATAGAACCCAGAGATGTAGGTCTCTGCCCTGGTGGACACAAAGCTAGGAGTTGTGTGCAAAAGCAAGGTGAGAGACTCCAATCTGACAGCATACCATGAACAGGGAAGAACGTTAATCAGATTATACAGATCCCCTCAGCTCTTCACTGTCCGATCCAGTTTACCTCATAAAAGTTGTCTTCTGTCACCTCCAGTGGAGCATTGAAGAAGTGAAGCACATTACTAGGATGTTGGATTCTGTTCTTTGCAGCCTGCTCTGGGGTTGTAAACCGATTATTTCGAGAGCCGCTGAAGTCCTTGTAGCTGCATGAGCCATCCTCAAGCCCATATGACTGACCAGGCATAATGGCTTGCTGCTTGGATACACTAACATGCAGAGAAATGCACAGCGTGTCACTATTTGCATAGCTTTCCACTGGGATCACACTTCCAGACAGACCACAAAGCTCTGGAGAGAAACGTACCACACATTCAGCTTCTGTCCAAACATGAAGTTGTTGTTGAGGTGGGTGATTGCTCGATCCACAGCATAGCCATCTGCCATCTCCACCATGGCTGCTCCTGGCTTGCTCTTCATGAACTTCACCTAAGATACAAGAGAGCCTTGACATGAGTGCAGCATGTTTACATTCCTTCAAGGAGAAATTCAGGAAGCTCATTTGGGTTTAAAGAGATGAGGTGAATGAGGCAGTACTTTTTACAGGACTAACTTCTGTTGGTGAAAGAGACATGTTTTTGAGCTTACACAGCCCTGAAGAAGAGCTCTGTGTTAAGCTTGTCTATTTCACCAACAGAAATTGACCCAATTAATTGGTCCAATTGAACATTGCCTCTCCCAGCTTGTCTATCTAATACCCTAGGACCAAAATGGCTACAAAATTGCAAACAACCTGGGTTTTTACATTTAAACTAAACTGCTACAGACAGATCCATTTCAGAGCCAGGTTTTAAGATCTTTTTTATTTCACTTTGTTTGAATTTAGTGGTTTGCTTCATCCATCCATTCCTTAGCCACCATGTCCCCATCACACTGAAGACACAAACTCTTCCAGGGTCACTGCACTCCATCAGCCATAAGTCTCCAGAGACAGAGGATAGTCTCTAGCAGGCCAGCTGAAGTTGTTTGCAAACAAGGAGCCACCACACAGTCGTAGCATATAAGCCTCATATTTCTAACTCATCTGAGTCCTATCAGCTCAAACGCAGATCATGAGACACTAAAAAGGAATTTGGCTGCACGATGCCAATTTCAAAGCCAAGCCCAATAGACTTAGTGGAAAGCAAACAAGGCTACCTAGCCACAGAAAATCACAAGCCCCAGCACAGGAACTGAACTCTCTGCCAGAGGCATGTAAAGGGTCACAGGGATCAGTCTACATAAGGCCACGAGAACAAGCCATTTATTTGCTCCGCTCACCTTCTCCACATTTCCATAGAGGCAGAAGACATTGAAGACCCTATCGCAGTTCATTTTGGACTGGTCTAGGCCATACACCATCAGAACAGGGCTGTCAGCATGAGGGCCGTACTCCGGGGGCGGAGGAGGGGGAGGAGGATGTCCGTATTGAGGGCCATAGCGGCTGGGGCCCCTGCGGTGACCACCAACAGGAGGACCCATCCTTCTCCCTTCATAGTGAGGAGGAGGAGGACCATAACCCTCATCATGATAATGACTGTGGTATCCACCATGAGGCCCTCCTGCAAAGACATGGGGAACAGAGGCAACATATGAAAGCCATGAAGAGAGTAAAACAGTCCTACCTAAGCTGCAATGCACACCAGATCCTCACCGTATTCTGCAGGATGGTCCCCAAGAAGAGGGGGCTGCCTCTGACGCTTGTTGGGGTTACCGCCAGGATCGCCTAGAGAAAGAAGGAGGGGTTAAGAACTTAACCAGAGAGGAACAACACTTCAATAGGATGTACGCCTGGGGTTTACCTGGATGCTACCAAGGTCCTAGCTTCTTTTAGCTCACAGTGTGATCCCAGCTGCCCAGGAAGTTAACCATTTTCTAACTATTTGGCTAAAGGTACTGATGCTATCAAGACTTCTCAGGCTCTCAACACCTTTTCAGAACCGACATGTGTTTCCAGAATCTTAAGATTTGTTTCAGTGAGATTAAACTCCCCTCCCCCATGGGGCCTCCATTTCTTCCAAGGCCTGGTATTAGAAGTGACTTTACTCAAAGGCCAAAGGTTTGCTCCAGCTCCCACCAGCCCTGCTCCAGGTACTGACTACATGGTTCTCAATTTGCTCCCACACTGGGTGGGGGCAGCACTGTCTCTGCTGAAATCCCCAGTCAGCAAACTACTGCTTGACACTGCCCAACTGGCCTATTCTAACAAGAGATTAGTTTGTGGGACACACTTACATTTTCGTTTGTTAGAACTGCCGCCAAACAATTGTGATTACAACTCCTATTTCTGAACCCACACAGCCAAGTTACGGCATCTTGTAATGCAACTTCTATCAGAGTAAAAGGCTTAGAACGAATACAGGACTTCCCAGCTTCATCTGAACGGAGAGCTGGGTGCGTTTTAAAGCCGATTACAAGGTAGGCATGACAAACGAGGGAAAGAATCAAAAGTAAGTGTCCCAGTTGATCCTGTGATTGAAACAATGCAAAAGTACACCTGCCTCCAGGACACTACTAGCTCCTTATAGCAATGAAAATAAAAAGTGGCAAAATCTCTCCCCACCCAAACAGAGGAACAGGGAGTAAGTGAGAGACTACACAAGCATGGTAGCAAAGCAACGGCAGTAATAAGTTAAAATGAGCCATCATATACAATGCATAACATTCATGTAACCATACAGTTTTGTTTTTAAACACAGCTGAGTTTCATACAGGTTTATTCCAACAGTCAGTCATTACAAAGATTGAAAAGACTACTTACAGCAGGAGTACACAGTACAATGTCCATTGTCACATAAAAATTCTGTATTTCTCTTACCATTGGACGCTTCAACAGTGAGTTAGCACAGTTCTGAAAGATGGCGTCCCATCAAACATACACTGCGACCCTGCATCACATGGTTTCAGAGTCATAAATACAAGTCAAAGGCACAAAACCGCTACAAATTTTTTTAAAAAGTAAAATCTTTAAAAGGTCTCACAGATGTTTTGTCCTCGGAAGGTATCAAGAAAGAGGACATAAAGGTGTATAAATGAGAGTGTTCCTTCCATGTTTCATCTCCTGAATTTGTGTGGTGCTGTAACAAAATGGTGCTTCTGGCTCTATGTAGTTCTCCAGTGTGCGTGTCTCCTCTGTAATGGAATGTGCCTTGGGTCAAGTGCCCCCGTTATGCACGCGTGCACCAGACTGCACACCCCAGCTACAGCCTCTTAGGTATCTGTGTGCCTTTGGGTTTTTTGGTTTTGTCTCCACTTGGCGCTGATATGTTGGCAGCTGAGGACTGCAGGAAAACAGTATAACAAAGAACTGCCCTCCCAAACCAAACCATGTTGATATGGAGAGCATCCTATGTCTTGGCTGGCCACTGAGATCTACTCCATTCTCCGAAAAGCGCTGGTGAGCTTGTTTTGAGAACCCTCTGTTCTGTGTTTCCTAGTTCTGTGTACGTTCTTGGGTTCAGAGTTTTGTTTGGCTTTGATTAGTAAGAATAATGTCTGCTGTGGCATGTTGCGCCTCTTTCTCTCTCTCTCTGTGCTTGTAGATGTTTCTTGGACCACGGTGTTGTGTTCTTGATGTAATGAGCTCAATCTGCTGCTGTTTCTGGTACGTAAGGATGATGCATGTTTTCTCCAGGAAGAGCTAGTGAGGTTTCTACACTGTGTGGTGTGAGGAATGTGCAGAGGCAGGCCTCAGCCAGTTCGGGACGTCCACTGTAATACGGTCCCCCAGGGTTATATGTAATAACTGCTCAGAGCTGGGAAAGGCCAGCCCTCATTTCCCAGCCTCATGTCAGGAAAGCCAAGATGCATCTAAATAAATGCACAGCCCTGCAGCTAGCCCCTGCGGCTCTGCACATCTTCTAGTTATGTACCTTGGAGGAGAAATTTGTTTATGTTTTTGTTAAGTCATGTAATGCCATTGCTTGCTTCAGTATCTTAATAAGTTTCCATCTTTTAAAAACAGGGGTGTTCACTGCACGGGAGTTACTCCAGCCTGCCAGGCACCTAGGGCCATTCTGCATGGGACCCCTCAAAGGCTGCGCTTCTCATCATGAAATGAGAAGTAATTGCTTTTGGATGCAACATTGCAGTATGGCGGGAGTCCTAAGTAGCCTTTCCAAGATTCCTTAGAGGGGATGAAAGCAAGCCCAATTCTGGAGGGACCTTCTAAACTCATTCCACAAATAGCTCCACACCCTGGTTTTAAAACACGAAGCAAGACTACACTGCCAAGTAGACTGTTCCATTTTCAAAAAAACACAGGGAAATGTAACAGATGCAACCACATCAGCTGATGTGAGTGCTATTCAAACTGTAACTCAACATCAGCTCTTTATTTCATACTCCTCCACACACAGTATGTATTAGTTTCAAAACCCAAGCAAAGGGTTTCCAGGTAAGCTGTGACCAGAATAAGGAGAGATCTGTGGATGCAATTTGAATACTACATGCTGTGCAGCATCATATGGATTCTATGCAACTAATATGCAACACTCAGTTTGGAAGGGAGAAGGATCTGTTCCTCAATGCTTCAAAAGATGGGAGCAGATTAAGAGTCTTTGGAATTGTACCAATTTTTTTGCATTTCCCTACATGGTCAAGTTACATTTGTGTAAAATGTTCACCCACACGCCTAGGGACTTATAACCTGGCTCCACATTCCACTATCCTTCAGCTGTGTGGTAACTTTCTTGTATAACAAAGAGACCAGCGATGCTAAAGCAGCTGTTTTGAACGTTGGACGCAAAACAGCCTAAAGCAGCCATTAGGCGATAAGCTGCAAATTTCCCATGTAAAAAAACAGCGGCACTTAGCCTTCACTTACCCCTAAAGACCACCATGGTCCAGAAGTTTCTGAAAACCACTTATGCATAGAATTCCTTAACTCCTAACCTTTAACTGATGAAGTGAGGCAGGAAATACATAGCATAAGCGTCCCTGGTGACCAACGCTCCATTTTAAGATACGGTGGAAGAGGGATGGTTCAGTCCATCTTGCACTGACCTACACCATGTTTGAATTTAGATATGGTTCCAACTGAAGTGAGGAGGCAGCTCAATGGCATTACATAACATGAGTCAGATATGAAGTGCGCGAGTCCACTGACGAGGAAAGTTTGTGTATAGTTACAAAGCAGTCCATCAAGATTACCTTGTCCACTGAGATTGGGGTTTGTGTAATCCCAGGTGTCCTGGTCATTCTTGAACACGTTCAAACGTGTGGGCTGCAAACACAACAATCCTGACCATTACTCAGTTTCACACAGTAACCATTAAAACATACCGGAGATGGCTTTGCTACAGTATCTTTCATTCAAGGATCGCAAAGCAATCCTCACACTAAGCAAGATCTACAGCTTCCTCACAAGTTACATGAATATTCCCTACTTTAAAGGATGGTTAAGTGAAGGGAGTTGCTCAAGCTCACACAGGAAGTCAGTGACGGAATGAGTCATGGCTCTCATCCCTGTGTTCTAACCACGAAGAAAACTTTTCCTCCCAAGGATAAAAGGAGAATGCAGGAATTCTAAGTTTCCTGCTCTAATGTTACTTCCCTGTTTATTTTTACACCCACCCAGAGGTACAGCTCCATATTTCTGATAGGGAAGAGAAAACCACTGAAAAAGTTGGAGCTTGAGAGAATTAAGCTAGCTTTTCCATAACTCCCCATGCCTTTTACAACCTCAAGCTGATGTATAATTTTGTAAAGATGGTCTGCATTCAATCCAACATACAGACAGGCGCAACTGATCAAGTACATATCCACATTTTCAGATACACTTACCTTGGCATATTCAATCTTTAGAGTACAACACCCAGAGTAAATATCAGCACCATTCAGAGACGCCTTGGCTCTCTGCGCACTCTGCACAGAATCAAATGTTCAGAATGTTAAGGAAATCTTTAGACCATTTAATATATTTCATATGGACTCGTGTTGCATTTAAGAAGCCGAGTATGATCCAATCATGAGGAGATCCTCTAGTAATGTCAGCTAAAGTCTGTGCTCTGCTCAGAGGCGTCGTTGTCGTCGGGCTGGCAGGGCACCAGCCCCGGGTAGAAAATCCCGAGCCCCGAATCTATTTTCCCCAGCAGGCACATGCGCACCCAGGCGGAATGCTGCGTTCCGCCCAGGGGCCCCAGCGAAGCCACAGACTCCTGCTGCGGCCAGGCTGGGGAGATTCAAATCTCCCACCCTGAGCATGCTCAGACAGAGAGTGCTCAGGGTGGGAGCGGCCTGGCCCAGAAGCAGCTCTGCCTGCCGTCCCTGCAGCTCCAAGCCTCCGGCCAGCTAAGGAGGCTGGGAAGGGGCTGGAGGGAGGCCTGGAGAGGGGTGGAGGGGACAAGGAGAGTGGCTGGAGGGAGGCCTGGAGAGGGGTGGAGGGGACAAGGAGAGTGGCTGGGTTAGAGGCCTGGAGAGGGGTGGAGGGGACAAGGAGACTGGCTGGGGGCTGGGTAGTGGTGGAGGGGACTATGCACGGCAGGAGTGGGGACTTCGTGGGGGGCTGGAGAGGGATGGATGGAGTTAGAGGCCTGGAGAGGGGTGGAGGGGACAAGGAGACTGGTGGGGGCTGGGGAGGGATGGAGGGGATTATGGATGGCTGGAGGGGGACTAGGTGGGGGGCTGGAGAGGGATGGAGGAGGTTGGGGGGTGAGTGGGGGTTAGGGACAGAGGGGCCTGGAGAGGTGTGGAGGGGGTTTGGGGGCTGAAGGGGGGTGGAGTGAAGATGGGGGAAACTGGGGAGTTAGGAGGGCTGGAGTGGGGGTTTGGGGGCAGGGGTGGGCTGGGGGCCACAGCCCTGGATCTTTTTGCTGTCCAGCAACGCCCCAGGCTCTTCTCCTTCTTCTGCTGTTAAAAGGGCTCTATGCAATATTCAGGGCTTTTGTAACACTTTACAAACACACAGCCCTCCTACGAGTATGAGATTCCTTTTGTAGCTGGAGAACTAAGGCAGAGAGAACAAGTGATTCCCTCTTGTCCCTAGTAAGCAGTCACTAGCAGAAGTGTGTACAGAATGTTCTTGCTCCTAGCTGCAGTCACTAAACCGTACCCACATGAATAGTGAATTTTGACATTTATTTCTAAATTAAGCATCTTTTGTCAAGGATGTGCAAGATGTCGGTCCCCTCTACCCTTATTCAAAATAATTTCTAACTTGGTTTCTAATCTGCTATATTCAGCACTCTTCAGCCTGAACCCAAAACCAAGTTAGGACCAACTTTAGTGGAGTAAAGGAAGAATAAATGCTGAAGTGCACATGTAGCCTCAAACAGTGAAAAAGGATATTCCACCATGGCCTGGACCCCGTTCTTCCTGAATATAACAATCCTTTGCACAGGACCACATGGATTGCAGATGGTATATAGCACATCCTGCGGAAGGGAAGGAGACAGGATAACGTCAGAAATACATGAAGGCCTTAACTGACATTGCATTAATGGCCTCACCTTCCAGTTTTAGAAAACAGCCTGCAGTAGACGTCACCTGCGGCCACAACACAAGATGTGGATACAACTGACAGTCCACGCGCAGAAGCACCAGGATAGCAAGATCATTGCAACTGAGGTTTTACAGCTAGGAAATCTGCACAGCATACATTGACATCCTATGTAACTACCTAGTAAATTTACATCATTTCTTCATCCAAAGCTAAAAATACACACACTCCTTTCAATTCAGCATAATCATTCTTCCCATGCACTTGCCTGGTAATAGCCCATTTCACCCTCTTAGGTGGGCTTGCACATACTAATTCAGATACTTAAAGCAAATCCACAAACAGATGAGAATTAATTCTTCAACATGTTTCAAACTTACTCTTGTATTGCTAAATGCAACCAACTACCTGAACTACAATGCATTCTACAGGGATGGAGGCAGATTGCTCCAGGGCTAGAGAGGTCTACTGCACTCAACCACCACGCACCGTCGTAATTGAATAGATGGGGTTTAGGATAGTGAACAGCAGCACATTGTTGACTCCCCTTGAATCATCTGAGTCTCCGGGGCGGGATATTTTCTGACTGGTGGAATAGTTGACAAACGCAGGGTGCCCTGCTATGTAGATCTGGTTGTCTGCTGCATAGTTCACAGCATTGCAGGCACCGAGAATATCCTCAAACTCCACCAGCGCCTGTCTCTTCTTAGGCATCACCACCACATAACTAGGGGGGAGAGAATCTAAATTAGTTCTCAAACACAAGACAGAGGTCTATAAAATCATGACTACCATGGAGAAAGTAAACAAGGAAGCATTATTTACTCCTCAGAACACAAGAACTCGAGGTCACCAAATGTTAGCAGGCAGCAGGTTTAAAACGAACAAAAGAGAGCACTCCTTCACACAACATACACCCAACCCGTGGAACACTTTGCCAGAGGATATTGTGAAGGTCAAGATTACAAGGGCATTCAAAAGTGCACTGGAGATAAGATATGGGCTAGATAGATCAGTGATCAGCCCCAGTGTGGTTGTTCTTATATTCTCAACATAGAACAAATGGAAAGCAGGCTAATTAACATTTAACTGTACTAACTACTATAGTTTTCAGCATCTACAACTAGCGCATGAAGAGATGTGGAAGCTGGTATGAGTGATGAATCCACAGATCCAATTTGCCTGATTGATGAATACATGTTTTCCATACCTGATGGGACCAAACTCCTGCAGCGCCTCCACAAGATCAGCTTCCACAACGCCATCTATCAGCCCCCTGATGTGGACAACTGGAGAAGCAGGAGTTTTGTGGGGATCATCGTAGTTTTCCTATAGGGACAAAGCAAACAAGTACATTAAAAGATGTTTTACACTGTCTCTGTAACTCAAACTCCAGTGGCAAGATACCCCCTTTCCAAAGCAAGTGCTGTTTACTCAAGGGTCCCAGAAGACAAACAGGTTTTACCCATGGATGAGGAAGACGGATTTAACTAATGTCTATCAGACATAATGCCACAGGGATAGATACTTTAATTCAGCAAGCTATGCTAGCCTAAAACCTGCCCTTATATATCACTTGCTACAACTCTTTGAACTCCATTCACAGTGAATGAAAGGAAAGAATCATAGAGTAACGTGTTAAAAATCCCACTTCCTAGACTTTTTCTTAACAGTCAGAAATAGTGTGGTTTTCAATCACATTAGCTCAACACAAGCACACAGCCCAGAGTTGTTACTGATATGCAGCCTAAGAAGTTTGGAACTCTGGTAGCTGGTCTTATTGTACCCTATGCCAGGGTCTGCAACCTGCGATTCCGGAGCTGCATGCGGCTCTTTGGCTGCCCCTTGTGGCTCTGGGCTCCCCCTTGCCATTGGGGGACCCTGCAGGCAGCCCACACCTGGCTCCGGACACACCATCACCACCAGGGGACCGTGTGGGCAATCTGCTCCTGGCTCTGGGAGGACTCTGTGGGTGGCCCATGCCAGGATCCAACCACACCAGGGCTTCTTAAGACAGGTGCTCTGGTCCAGCTCCCCGCACCAGGAGGCTACACTCATTGCAGCTCTCAAAACACTTGGTTATTGAAGGATTTTTTAAAAAAATGTCTCTTATCTTTTGGGTTGCCAACCTCTGGCCTATGCTGCAGCCAGCCACAACACCTGCAAACACGTTCGCCTCAATATACCGAAGATGCAAGCTAAGGGGGGCTGGGGGGGGATGTGTTTTCTATAGCTGGCATTTTAAAATTCTAGCTCAGACAGATTTCATAGCTTTAACACATGCTAGCTGGTCAAGGTGAACCCTAGCTACCTTCATTAATCAGCATCTTAAGTACTAAGGGTTTTCCAAGAACATTAAGCCATTATGATTGAAACACACACCCTTTTTGCTTATTAAGAGATGGGCCTAGAGGATGACTCAGGGATGCTAATCCTGCAGAGACCAGATTGCTGGAGGCCTGCAAACTGAGAGACTCTCCTGCCAGCTCCACTTGAGGCTTTCCCTTAGGGCCAGTAAAGAATAAAGATCCCCACAGAATGCTAAGGGACAGCCCTATGAACCCCTCTATGGCAAGGAAGCATCATGCCTTTATGCTGGAGACAATGTCAGGCACTGAGCAACCAATGCACTGGGTGAAAGAAGTTTTATTTTTCTCCCTGTAACGAGACATGCTCTGCAAATCCTAGATAGAGATCACATGGGGCAGATTGGGGAGAGTCTCATCTTGGCCTCTGGGTGCTGCCACACACCAAGATCACAAGAATGCCCTGCAAGCCCTGAGCTGTGGTCTGGTCTTTGTCCTGTGAGTGCTGCAAGATACCCTCGAAACCAGGGGAGGAATGGATGGGGGGGCATCTTGGCCCTGGAGTCACTCCCTGCCCCACCGTTCCCCATACACACATCTCCCTGCCCTCCTTCTCTCCAATTACCCCCCCCATTCCCACCTGCCCCACCCTTCTTCCACTCCAACCCCATTTACACCCACTCCAGGATCCAACCAGGCCCTACCCCCATGCCCCCCAGCTACCTTAGAGCCCGCCCCCAGCCTCTCACGCTCCTCCCTCATGGCCCCCACTCACCCCCCAGCCCCCTCAGGCCCCGCCCCCAACCGCTCCAGCCCCGCCCTCATTCCTGTCTGGCCCCATCCTCATCCCCCCCAACTCCTTCAGGTCCCCGCCCCGGCCCCCATTACCGCAGCTGGTTCCCTCACCCCTCCGGCCGCCCCAGGCCCCCCTCCGCCCCCGCCGGGGCCGCCGCCCCCCGGGCCGTGCTGCTGCTCCGCGTTCTCCGTCTTCTGGCGCTTCGGGGCCCGGCCGCCTTCACCACCGCCGTAATACCGGCCCGAGCCGCCGCCCCCGGCGCCCGCCATCTTCACCATCTCGCCCCCACGGCCGCCGCCCTCCCCGCTCTGCGGACCCCGCCACCGTCGCCGCGACATGGCGCCTCAATTCTGAACCCGAGAGCCCCCGCCACGCCCCTATTGGGCAGGCCCCACGCCACTCAGTGGCCCGTCGGCGCTCATTGGCCAGCTTTCCCACCACCCCAACTGCCATCCCTCCCTCCGTCGCCATTGGCTCAGCCTCCTTCTGCCCGCCGCGATCATTCGGTCTCCCTCCTGCCTATCATTAAAGTTACCAAGATCCATTGGCTGCAAGTCACGTCTATCCTCCCGCCCACCGAGCTAATTGGCTACAGTTGCTATCTGTCTAAATAGGCTCCCTCCCACATTCACTGGCTGTCACTGACTCCGCCTTCTTCTACCCAAAAGCCTTGGCTGCCTTCGGCCGCCTCCGACGTTCCATTGGTTAGTCTGCACGTCATTCAAAAAACCCTTAAGGCTGATTGGTTCAACCTCATAACGCTGCCGTTTCCGTCACTCCACCCGTCATTCAAAAACTTGCCTGCTTAGCGCCTCTGCCTATTCCGACAATCCATTGGTTGGGCTGCAGGTCACTCAACAAATTCATCACTAGAATTCGCTGGTAAACCCCATAGTGCCCTGACCACGCTCACTGGCTCCTGCTCCTGCCTGTCAACACCTTGGGACCGCCTCCTTCCTGCTCCCGTCTCTCTTCTGAGCTCTGATTGGAGGGCCGCCTGGGGGAGGAAGGGAGGGCCGACCAATTTGCCAGGGGCCTCACTGGTGGGAGAGGGTCTAACTAGAGGTGGCGGGGCAGCCCGGAGGGGAGGGGCTAGCCTGGTGAGTGGCTTGGGGGGAGGGGCTCAGCTAGGCAGGGCTGGCGTGGGCGGGGGAGCTGGGGAGCTATTCCGGGTTTCATCAGCCTCCTGCTGAAAAGGTTGTGCCTAATATCTACCTGGCCCTCGCCCCTGCAACGTAAGGCCACTGCTCCTTGTTCTGCCACCTCTGAGACCAGCCTAGCTCCATCCTTCTGGGAGCCCAGCCCCCTTCAGGTAGTTAAAAGGCCAATATCAAATCCCCCCTCCTCTCTTCTGCAAACTACACAAGCCCATAAATCCTGTGCTCCAGCCCCCTCCAGCTCCATCATTTTTGTTGCCCTCCAATGGACTCTCCACTTTGTCCACATCCTCCCTGTAGTGGGGGGGGGGGTCCAAAACTGGCCACAATACTCCAAATGTGGCCTGACTTGGGCCAAATAGAGGGGAATAATCATGTCTCTTGATCTGCTGGCAATGAACCTACGGATGCAGCCCAATATGCCCTTAGCCATCTTGACAAGAATAAGGGCACACTGGTGACATCTCCAGCTTCTTGTCCTCTGTGGCTGCCAGGTCCATTGGCAGAACTGCTGCCTACTCAGTAAATCCCCAGTCTGTAGCAGTGCATGGGATTCTTCTGTCCTAAGTGCGGGCCTTATCATAGAAACTGGAAAGGACCATGAGAGATCATCGAGTCCAGCCCCCTGCACTCATGTCAAGGCCAAGTACCCTTGTTGAACCTCATCAGATTTCTTTTGGCCCAATCCTCCAATTTGCCTAGATCACTCTGTAGCCTATCCCAATGGTTCTTAACTTTTTGCGGGTCACGACATGCTTGGTGGTGTGCATGACCCTACAGGACACACCAGCCCCCCACCTGCCCCACTTCTCTGAGACACATTTACCCCTGGGTGGCGACACAGTAATGTGTCCCAACACAGTGGTTGGGAAATGCTGCCCTATCCTATACCTTAAAGACAAAGATCCCGCTCTAAAAATTTTACAACCATACTGATCAGATTAATTTTCCAATCCTGCAATCCCATCATCACTTATACAAAATAACTTTTGGTTGGCAAGCAAGATCCATGTACAGTTCCTGCCTATTTCTCCACTCCTTTCCACAAACCCCACATTATATCTCTGCAGCTGGTGGTTCCTTTAATATGCCAAGGGAACATCTTTACCCAATTAAGGAGGGTTGTTTTTTTGTTTGTTTTTTTTTAAACTTCCTTTTCTTGTGGGAAGCATTTTTTCCCCGTCAGAAAGGGACATATTTAAAACAGCTCATCACAGGCTGACGCATCCTGCCTCCAGTGCTTCAGGGATGTCGAGGTTTCTACTGAGAAGTAAGACGCGAGCAATTATGCTGATGTGGGAACAATAAAAGCCATTTGTAGGCAGTTATGGGATTGGGAAAGGTTCTTGCTGAGAGCTGACAAGCGGCTCTCGCAGGCTACAGATAAGGAGGAAATGTACTGCGAGGATGATCAAAAAAGGATTAAGGTTTAAACCAAGCGAAGCCTTTTAAATGTTAAATTCTCCTCGATGTTTTTAAGTGCTGAATTAATGACCCCGCAGTCCCGTATTTATCCTCAGGATAGAGACAGCATGTGGAGGAGCCAAGCAAGTTTCTTACATCCATTTCTGCCTGCTAGCAATATTATTTGTGGCATCTAGAAGCTCCGTTGTGCTAGGTGCTGGACATACAGTTTGGCCATATCTATATGACAGAGTTATGGCACAGTGTAGATACAGCATATAGGTACAGATAGAAGGAGTTTTGCTAACACAGGAATGCCACCTCCCTCAGTTGCCAGCACAACTGTGTCCCCACTGGGGCTGGCATAACTTAGTTAAATCAGTTAGCAGGTATGATTTTTTTCAAACATCTAGCCACTTTAGCTCTACCGGCATATCTCTGTAGTGTAGACCAGGCCTTGGTCAAGGTTTACTCGTATGCCCATATCAGCCAATCATCCTAACGCAGATGCAGTGTCTACAAACAACAATATGCTTTTGCCAATATAGTTCATACCAGTTCCTCCAAACAAAATTAGCTATTCCAGTAAAAGGATTTTTTTTTCTCAGTATAACTGTGGCCATAGGGCTTAAAGTGATTCTTAAAAACAAATCACATCCCTCTCTATCATTTGATCAAACCTGCAAAAGTAGCCCTGGTCTAAGACACAATCCCTGCACCCATGAGTTTCCAATCTAAATGGACAAGACCAACCGAGGACAGGGCTGGGGGACAGAGAAGGAAACCAACTTGCTTAAGTGCATAGATTTAATAGATTTTAAGGCCATAAAAGACCATTAGATATTTAGTCTGACCTCCTAAATCACACAGGGTGGACAATTTCACCTACTTAGCCCTGTATTGAGTCCCATAACTAGTGCTGGTGAAAGCATCTCATTCAGAAAAGCAGCCTGTCTTGATCTGAAGGCATCAAGAGATGCGGAACCCACCATCTTCCCTTGGGAGTTGGTTCTCTGTGGTTAATTACCTGCACTGTCAAATAAAATCGATTCCTTGTTCCTCAATAGAATTTGTCCACCTTTAACTTCCAGCCATTTGTTCTCATTCTGCCTTTCTCCACTAGGTGAAAGGTCACCCACAAGCAGGCTGTCCCTTTCTCCTGTTGTAATCTGGACAGCCCAATTTTTCTATAGCTTGTCCCGTGCCCGGCCCTGAGACAAAATCACGTGGCTTTGTCCAGTATTACCTGCGCTGCTCCAGCCCCACTAATGTAATGATCTCCAAAAAGGCGTCCTCTGGGTGGCATGACCGCAGACATACAATGCATGAGGTCATGCCAGCACAGGAGGGATTGCACAGGGGCAGGAATAAATCTCCTGACTCCCAGCCTACTGCCCTGTCCACTAGCTCACTGCCCTCCATGGCATAAAACCTTGAGAGTCGTATGTCCTCCAGTCCAGCCTTGGCCTCTCTGCCAGCAAGGTGGTCCAATGTCAGCTTTGAGGTTGGGGGTTATGAAGTGGACATAAGCCTTATAGGAAATGGATTGAGACACCCCCACCTTTCCTTGGTTGGTCACTAGGATTCAGGCTGGATCTAGAGTGGCACTTTAGAGGTTAAAGGCTCTGGATTTTAAACCTATGTGTGCTGCTGGTCGGCCCCATTGCTGTCTTTATGGAGAGATATTGGACTGAATGAGACAGCGGGATGTGACCTAACGCGGGTATTTCCTGCGTCCTCACCAACCCAGCCCACCTGGGAATGTTCATCGGGAACAGCTGCTCCCTCCTGCTTTTATCCTGGGCTGGAGGGAAGCAGTAATGGCAGGAGGCATGGAAGGAGCCTGGGGCTGGCAGGGCCCCTGGGGATCAGCACTGGAGGGGGCCCTCAGCCAAACTGTTTGGGAACCTGATGATGGAAATGGCAGGAGGCTGGTGGGAAGGAGTACCAGAACTTGGGGGGGCCAGGGGTTGGGATACAAGAGTGAAACAGCAGGGAGCTGTGGGTCGGGCCTGCTTTTTCAACAGCGCGGGTTTAAATCCAATTCTCAGTTCACATAGGAACAAAAGGGAAAGGAGATCAGGAGACAGCTGCCTCTCCTCCCTGTCCGCCTGTGGCAGCCCCTCACAGCTGTGGCTCCCCACAGTGCAGTCGGATCCAGCCCAGCCGCTCTACACACTGACAGCCTGGCTGGGGCTCCCACCCTCACCTCTTGCACAGATCAGGGATGGGCCCACACAAACCCCTCCGGGAGGTGCAGTCAAGTGGCGAATGGCTAGAAGAAGCTCCTTGAAGCAGGGAGGGGAGGGGAGAGGAGAGGAGGGCAGGCACCTGTGGGCCTGGTTTGTCAGGTTCAAGCTCAGACTCGCGGCTAGGCAGTGAGCACTGAATCACTTGTGGCTGCCCCGCCTGTGAATCTGTCCCAGCAGCTGCAGTTAGGGCTAGCTACACAAACCAGCGCCAGGGCAGCAATGCAATTAATTTCCCTCCACCCTAACACTTCCAAGTCTCAGAAAGTGCTAGGGACATGGGGGATAGCACCTTCCTGGGCAGCCAGCGTGGGCCGAGGGCACAGATGGGAGAGAAACCCTCCTGCGTGGCTTCCTCCAGCCCCACGCCCCCTTCTTGTACAGCCCTTCTGAGATCAGCCACACACACCTTCTGGGGGGTAGGCACCCCCTTTGCAACAGGCCCAGACACCACAGGGACAGGCCCTGGCACATCAAGCTGCAACAGAGCCGAGGGGTACCAGGAGCTCCCAGACCATCTCCAGTATCCCCTGGCTCTGCAATACCACTTCAGCACCCCCCCGGTCAGCTTCTCCATCCCCAGTGTCAGTGTTACCAGTGCTGATCTGGAAGCATTTGCTCTCCATTTTGCACTGGTGAGAGACCAGCCCAGGAGCAGAGGGCTGGGAAATCTGGCCTCTCAGCAATGGCAGCCTGTCTCCTGCTGCCACAGATCAGTCAACCCACTCCACAGGAGGACACAGCTGCTCCATCAAATGCAGAAAGCCCCCCTCTAGCAGTAACCTCTGGCTTGTGCAGTGAAGGTTACCACCTGAGAGGTGTGTGAGCTCATTGCTCCCCAGCTGGGTTTTTCCATCCCCACCTGGGGAAGGTGGAGATACAGGACACCTGAGAACCAACCTGGGTTTCAAAGGACCAGAACCTTTTCCTGTTCTTTTTGCAAGGATCATGGCTACTCCCTCCTCCCAAAACACCCAGCTCATGCACCAGTGGGTCAGCCAATTTCTGGCAGAGACTGGCTAGGTTCAAAGGCTGCCCGGTCAGACAGGCTCCTGGAAAACAGGGCCAGTGCTTGGCTTGCTGGGTTTAAACATTCACTGCAGAGTCAGATTAGCAGGTCATCTCCCTGAACAGCCATGCTGGGCCAAGAGATTCAAAACGAGCACTCACCTTTTTTTCTTGGGGCCCATGTAGCTCTTTCCTAGCCCCATGAAACCACACGCTCCACTGCAAGTCATGGCTAATAATTTCTAATCCCCCACCAACCACACGCCCCTCTTCAGACCTCCAGCTGCAGCGCTGAGGTGCAATCCAATGTTTGGCTCACTCCATCGTGCCTGGTTCCTTCCAGTCCTGCCCTATGTCTGTGCATCCATTCCACCTGTCAAGCCCAGCGCTGTCCAGCCCCCAGCAAAACACAATCGCCCTGGCATTTCCAGGGGTTTTACGAACATGAATGAAGGCTGCTGCATCTGCAAAGCTGCGTGTGCAGAGAACCCTGGGTGGGAATAGCAGCGGAGCTCCGAGTGAGGAGCAGAGCCCTAGACAGGAAGGCCAGGTCACATAGGTGACAGGCCAGTGATCAGATATCAGTGCCACTGGATTGCAGTTGGGGCCCCACAGCTGAGCACAGCAGCTCCCATTCAGGAGCCCCCACCCACTCCAGGGCCTCCCCCATTTCCACCATCACTGGTGGAGGCTTCATGAAGAGCTACAGATACCCCCACCCCTTGCTGCCACCCCGAGAGATTTCCTCTGCTTTTGCTACGGCGACTCACCTTGGGCAAAGGACACTTCAGGGACTCCAGGGTTTTTTTTCCTCCACATCTAATATTTGAGTTGGATCCATCCCAGTGGGAAGGGAGCACACAGCTGGCAGAGCACGTATCTTTGCACGCCCTGCTCTGGGGACCAGCCATCTCATGTCACTTCAGCAGGACGTAACGCGTCTAATGCCCAGCTAGGGTCAGCAATTCCACAGGGGGTCATGGGAGCATGGCAGTGCTGATTGGGGGGGGGGGGGAAGATGGGGTTCCTTGGATCCCAACATCACCCCACCAAGCTAGAATAGGTTTGTCCTACAAGCCAACATTTTAGAAGTCACAGAACCGTTTCCACAGAGCTTGTCCAGAAAGACTACACCCTTAGGGCCAGCTCCTCACAGAGATTTAGGCACCTAAACCTCTGGTTGATTTCAGCTCCTTTGAAGAGATGTGCCTTAGTGCTCTGCTCTCATAGCCATCACGTTAATGTTGGCTTACATGTGAGATGAGTTGGGCTGGTCTCAGTTCACACTCTTGAACAAATGCCCCCCTCAAACAAACCCCCTCCCTGTGAGTGCTAGGCAGCCCCATGGCTGGTAACCTCAGCACATTGGCCAAGGAGTGAACGCTGGGAACTGAAGTGGCCCCAGATGGAAGTGAGTGATGGTGGTGGGGGAAGACTCTCCTAGTCCATAGAGTTCTCCACTCTCTAGCTGCCAGGTTAAAACTGATGCTCAAACCTAGCCCGCCTTCTGTCTACATAGAAATCACACAGATCCAGGACCCCATGAGGATGGCGTGTCTGAGCCAGAGTCAAGCTGGGGCCCAGAGTTCGATTCCTATTGCTCTGCAGTGAAGATACAGTCACACTGGAATCTACGAGCCTGCCAAAAGTATCTCACAATTGCACAGGCTGACTTTCTTGGCCATCTGAGCAGTCAAATTTCTCCACACTGCACCACGAACCAAGGACTGGAGCAGCCCCATTTGGCAGGGCACTAAGAAGTCTGGGATATGGCTGGTTGGACCCGGCCTGGCATATGCAGTGTGGATGCTGGAGCCACAGATTGGGCCTCAGGGTTCAACGATTCCTTACCTGGTTACCAGCGTGTGCAGATGCTCAAGCCCAGGGACTGCTAACAAGTTCTACTAACCTTGGCTTACATTGCAGCGTAGATACCCCTAACATGATCCAAGGTCGCCCACTCAGCCCTAGATTTTCTGGGAACAGCAGGTGGGGCACCGGCTCATGGGAGAGCAACAGATAAACAAATGAGTGGGTGCTGGGAAAGGAAGCTCACATGCCAACCTCTGTCAGTTTCAGCCTAGCCGCTTCAGACACTGTTGAATGCTGCCAGCTCATGATGCCTCCTCCTCCTCCTCCACATTCCAAGAACGCTTGAAAGACAAAGGGGGACAGAAAAACAGAGTCCTGTGGCACTTTTAAAGACTAACGGATTTATTTATCGCATGAGCTTTCGTGGGAGAAAATCCCACTTCGTCAGACGCTTGGAAGACACTCTTCAAAGCGTCTGACGAAGTGGGATTTTCTCCCACAAAAGCTCACATGATAAATAAATCCATTAGTCTTTAAAAGTGCCACAGGACTCTGTTGTTTTTCTGCAATAGACTAACAAGGCTACCCCTTTGGAACTTGACTACATGAAAGGGGGACAGAGTATCGCAGAGGGTGACTGGAGGGCAGGTATTTAAACTGGAGCAACAATAAAAAGGAGGGGGGCTGTTACCAACAGGGAATGCAAGAGGGTCAGAGAATGGGATCCAGGGCCTTTCCCTCTAGGTACCGGCTCTAATCCAAGCCAGGTTAACCAAATTTGATCCCTCTCTGCCACCCAGTGAGCTCCAGGTCTTAAGGCTAGTTCCCAGCATCCGCATCACCCCTCATATCCCAGCAGAGAGCCCGTGGAGTAACTGGGCCCCCAGAGACCAAACCAACTGGGAGGGAGGGAGGCAGATCTGTGTTGCACCTGCTTGGCGGGAGGAGAGGTTACACAGACCCCTTATTCTCCAGGGCTGTTGGTGCAGAACTTAAGCACATTAAGAACAGGAGTGACAAGTGAAATGAGCTGGGCAATCTCTGTTCAGCTTCAGGAGCTCAGTGGCTTCAACAGAGGATGGCATGGTCCCCCTCCCCCCTCAGCTGCACTATTCAGCTCACAAAAGGTGAGAGCACAATAGACAGAGGGCTCCTCCATGGGGCACGTGCTCTCTGACTAACCACAGGGACAGGAAGCGGATGCGTGCAGAGGTACACATGCGCTCAGCCCAGGAAATGCAGCAGCTCGCTCGTCCCAGGCAGCAACTCAGCCTCCAGCAAGCAAGGGCCTTGCTTTTCCCCTCCCTCCTGCCAACAGACTGTTGGCTGCTTTACCCTCTTTCCACCATTTCCCCAATGGGGCACCCCACTGCTGGCTCTGTGCACAAGTCCCATGCCATGCGAGTGCAGAGCACACTGTTCCCACCCATCCTTGTAGAGGGTCTAGGTCACGGGGCAAAGCAAAGGCCCGTGGAAGGCTGAGAAGACTGGCTGTAAGCCACAGACCCTTTTGCTTCTAGGGTGCTAGTTCAAATCCCACTCCCAGATGGCAAGGACCAAACGTTCTTACCTGGGGCTGTTGGTCTCTTACGTGGAACAAGCCGGGAGGTCACAGCCAGGCTCAGTGGATGGACATGTCCATCTCTAAAGCCATTTCCTTGCTGACAGCCTCAGAGAGGTCACTGAAAAGGAACTCCCCTCTCACCCCAATGTGGGGTGGGGGCACTGGGTCAGCTTCAGAGAGTTTAAAGGCAGGCGCCTGCTGTGTCCACGTGGGCCAGAATAGGAAGGATGGCTTAAAAGGCATCAAGACTGAGAGCAGAGAAAGCTGGGTTCCCAATTTCCAGCTCAGCCCCAAACTTCCCAAATGAATGGAGTCCCCTTGCTCATCCCTGGGGCCCCACATCTCCAACATTAAAGGAGGCTGGAGCAGGGATTCAAGTACCTTCTGAAAGGGTTGGGGGCAGGACACAACAGATTCTAAGGAGCTCCATAGTCTAGCAGAGCAGGGCTGAACAGAGACCCAAACCAGACGAATTGAGACACAGAGCCCACGGGCAATTCACCATGGGAACCAGCTCCCCAGACCCAAGCCACTGGCTCTGGCTTTTGCCATTTTAGTCTAGACCAGCTACCTGTCCCCGTGAGTGTGTGCCCAGCACAGGAAAACCAGGGCAAAAGTCTCCTCAGCCATCTCCTGTTGAACGCCAGCTGAAGGTGTCTCAACACTGCCTTCTGGCCTTTGAAAAAAAATGCGTGGCACCAAATCCCTGGGCCGAGGTCTTTGATCACGATACCCTCTCAGTCATTCCCTGCCTCCTGTCAATCATGGGCACTCCCAACTGCCCAGGTGGGGGTACACAGCCTGCCCCCTCTGACAGCAGCCATGGTTGGAGCTGAACTCTGCTCTCCAGCCAGATGATGGTTTTTTCAAGTGCTAAGCCCTGTCTCTTTTACAGACATGCCTGGGCCAAAGCGATTAGGGAAGGAAGCCCCATCGGCATCTACAGATGGAGGGGGCAAGTGAGCTGAATTTGGGTCTAAAAGGAAGAGCATGGCTTCAAGCAGTTCCCAGGAAGGGGGACGGCCAGTAACCTGCCCCACTGCTCCATCCCCTCAAACGTGGATTGGGGAAGCGGGGAGGAATGAGAAGAATTAAAGAAACCACCTATATATTTATATTCAGTTAGGGTCCAACAATGTAATACTAAAAGAAGTCATGGGAGAGTGGTTAGGGCAAGGTAGCCAGGGACACCAGTGTTAGGTCCCGACCTGCCATGGACTCACTCACTTTAGGAAAGTCACTTGACCTCTATGCCTCAGTTTACCCATTTTCAAAACAATCCCGAAATGTCCTCCTTAGGAGGACTATTTGCTGGCTTAGATTTCCCTCCCATTCCTCCGAGGCTGGGGAACAGAACCAGCATGGCAAAAAGCACAAGTATAGAGAGGTTTTGGGAAACACCAAGCCAGATTTTGGGAGTTATTGAAGTCCCTCCCATTGGGTTTTAATTATTGGCAGTGAGAGGGGCGGCAAACCCTGAGATCAAACCTCCACCCTGGAGCTGAGCCTGGAAGCCACGAGTCTTGAGACCGGGGCAGCTGCTCAGTGCTTCTGGAGGAAATGAGAGAGGCCAGGAAGTTAGAAAGGAGGCCATGAAAAGCAGAACGACTCTCAGGAGAGAGGGTTGGCTCAGAGAATCGGGCATGAATATCAGGCGGGTGGGGGGAAGGGTGTCGCGTGTACACCCAGCCACCACTTTAGTTTTCTTCTGCAAAGTATGGTGCTCACCCACTGCTGCAAGCCGGAAATGAGCTAAGCACCCTCTAACATCCCCTTCGCCAGCTTCCACTCCCTTGAGTCACAGCCATGCATCACCACTTTGAAAGAGGAACCGAAACACTAGTGCCGGCACCACGTACTCCTGCTTTATATTTTCCCCAGCAGACATTGTGATAGCTTCTGTCCCAGTCCCCACTTACAGATCAGCAAACCAAGCCAGTTTGCTTCAAGGTCACCGAGCAAGACGGGGGAAGAACCGGGACCTAGCAGACACATCCTAAGGACATAGTGGTGCCTACGTCTCAAGACTAGACATGTTCAACCAACCGTGCTTGCATTGAAGCCTCAGGCCCAGTTCACAGCTGCTTTATGCCAGTGCAAAAATCACCCCCTTTCTGATGCTGTAGCTGTGTACCCCCAACTCGTGCCAGGCCTTACTATCAGAACTGGCAAGCGGGGCCAGCACTCCTAGGGCAGCCTTACCCCCACGGTTCAGCCTAGCTCTGATGCGGCGCTTTTCAGCCCCAGCTCGCTTTACAAGAGACGCATCAGAGCCCCCTGTTGTGGGGAAACTGAGACACTGAGTGGGGAAGTGGTCAAAGCAGTAGAGACGGGAATAGAACCCAGCTCGCAGAGGCCCAGTTTGGGGCTCTAACCACCTCCCTCATTAGAAAGTTTGGAGGGAGGGAAATAAATAACCAGACCCTTTTAGAGGGCAACCTCGGCCTGAAACTGGGAAATAAAGAACAATACAGCAGTCGTGGAGATTTTTACAAAAGCTTTTCATTTGCATAAAGAGTAAAAAGAAGAAAACACCTTCAAAAAAACAGTTTGACTGTAAGGAGGCCTTTTCTTAACCACGGTCTCCAGTGGGAGTAAGAAACTTACAAAAGAAAAGTAGGCAATGCTAAGTCTTCCCACCTTACACTTTCAGTCCATTGGCACATGCAGAATGGCATCAGATAATACATTCCCCTGGATAGCATCTCCCCAAGGAGCTTACTGTCCCCAGCTGGTTTCACCCTCTTCTTTCAGGCTGCTCTTAAAGGCTCATTTTCCTTTAAGCAACAGCGGCGCTTCAGTAAAGGCATGGGGCTCTTCCATTCTCTTCCTTCCCAGACCACCTCCTCATCCCACCCCACAGCTAAGGAATTCACGCCACTGTCTCCCAACACATGCCACAGATGGATTAGCCCCCACTGCCCAGCACAATCAGCTACATCACCAGTGCGCATGCACATGTGTACACGCATATGTGCTCGAGAGGAACACCTGTGTGATGACGGGACGCTTATTTCACAGCTCCACCTCAGTCCCATCCAGTCCCAGTCAAGTGGAAACAGCTTTATTGCCTCACATTGCAGCAGCTTCTGTTAAGTTTGTGGGGCTGGCGCCCCCTCCCCACCTCTGGAATGCAGGCCTGGGAAGTTAGCATGCACAAGCCAAAGGGTTGAGTTTGAAGGAAGAGTATGTAGGACTCAGGCTGCAGCCTCACCCTTACGGTACAAGTTGCTTACGGCCGATGCAAGCCAGGGCATTTTAAGTGCTGTAGCCTGCTCACCCTGTATGAGGTGGGGGGAGGGCAGGGAAACAAAACTTTTTTTTTTTTTGGGGGGGGCGGAGATGGGGACAGGAATACAAGGAAAGGTTCCCAGCCAAACAAATCACATCTCTGCTGCCATAAACAACAAACAGGTGGTGCAGATTTCAGCCAGGGCATCAACCCAAACAGTTCCCAGTGGGAAAAGTATGTCGGAGGGCCCAATTCTAGCACAGGAGGATTTTGGAAGGGGCAAAAGGGAAGAGACATGAACTCAGCTGGAATGTTAAAGGAAATTGGCCTCACTCTACTCGTCCCACAGCGTCAGTGCCACAATGTGTTAGAGGTGAAGCCAAAATGTCAGAGCGAAGGAGGGAAGAGGGTCTGGGGAAAGGGCACAGCTGCACCCCAATGCTGGGAGGCTTTGGGACAGCTGGCCACTCTCACAAGAGCCAGCGGATGTTCTGCGCCCCGCTCCCGGAGTCGAGCCATGGCAGAGGCAAGCCTCATGAGAAAACAGGTTTGCAGAGCAGAGACCATGCCACAGCCAAGTGGAAAGACGGCTGCTTGGGCTCAGCTTGCATCAGAAGGTGCCTGGCAATTAGTCTGACACAGTCACCCAAGAGGGGGAGGGCAACACCTCTTTCCCTAGTTATGATTCATTCCTTCCCATGTGGGGGTTGGGTGGGAACCACACCCAGGAAGTAGGTTGGGAGCCCACCTAGTGGGATGGTGGTGTATGACCTCCCTCCAGGGCTCCCTATGGGCTCAGCCTCATAGATAATGAGGGAGATCTGGGGCCATGGATCTAGGGAGGCACTATACTAGAGCATGAACTGTTCAAAGCTCCTGTAGGTAGGTCACAGAAAGGTGGGAAGGCACACGGCAGTGGATATGTGGGTCAGAGAGGTTGGGAAAGAGGCCTGAGGCCAGGTGTGCAGAGGCTGAACAAAACTCATTCCAATGCCGGGCTTGGTTAGAGCAGCACCCACGCAGGGACTGAGAAAGAGATTCGAAGCCACTCCCACATCTAGCAGGTTTCTCAAGGCAGCAACTGCAGCTTCACCCCGCCCAAGAACTAAAAAAGGGGTGAGGAACCAGAGGCCAGGCTGCAAACTGAAACCAGAGGGGCAGTTTTAGGCTACACGCCCATGCAACTTGCTTCCTCCCCCTTGGGAACCAGTGTTGGCAAAAGAGGGTCAGGAGGGAGCAGGAAAGGCCACTATGGACCATCGGAGAGGAAGAAGGGCAGGGATCCCCCAGAATGTTGTTACCCCAGAGTTGATGCTCCCCATCCCCCACAATTACAGACCAGTGTATCTCTCCCACCCCCACAGGATCATCAGCCTCCACAGGCTGCAGTTCCCTGGGCAATGGCCCCCTGCCACTTTGTGGAGCTAAGAGCAGAGAGAAGGAAAGCTGGGGGGGGGGGGGGGGGGCAGAGCCCATCATGCTCCAGGAAAAGGGGTGAGGAACCAGAGGCCAGGCTGCAAACTGGAACCAGAGGGGCAAGAGCTGAGAGTAACAGCCATTTCTACTCCTCTGGGCAGGGATGTGGGCATTTACCAGGGAACACTCCCTCCCCCCCTGCAGATTCCACCCTGTAGCTCCATGAGCCTGAGGGAAGGGATACAGCTGCACACATGGGGGTAACTGAGCTCCCACCTGGGCCTGATCCAAAGCCCACTGCCATCCCAGGAGACAGATGCCCATTGGATTTGCACCAGGCCTGTGGACGCTGTCCTCCCGCCCCTGCAGGTGGCACCTGATCTTCAGCCAGTGAGGACAGGTAGTCCCAGGAGGTGAAGCTGTCTGGATGAATGAGCTCTTTGATTTCCCCCGCCCACCTGTTGGGGAAACTGGTTTGGGAGGAGACGCATGGGAGTGTCTGCATCTCTGCAGGACGCCAGATCTCCCGCCTGGCAGGTTCAGCGAGTAACCATGTGGGACAGCCTTGAACACCTCACCTGGCCTGGACCAAAGACAGAGAGGATGCCCCCAGCCAGGGACTGGAAGGGGTGAGAAATAAGGATCAACTGAGATCTAGGTTGACCTGGGCACATGCCTATCATTCCCAACAGATGACTCTCTTATAATTGTGGTGTATTGGGGGGCTGGATGGGGCCTCCCCCCCACACACCCAAGTTGCTCCCTTACCTGCCATCCCCCTGTGAAATCTTAAGAACCTCCTACAACAGATCTCCACCCTCCCACCCCTTCAATAGCTGGTTCTGCAAGCCACCAGGAAAGGAGAAAAGGGGTGGGTTGATTCCCAGCATCACAGGTGAGAACAGTTGCTGAGGCTATACCTCACTATGTGATCTGACCCTCTCAATACCTTGGGGTGTGGAGAAGGGACAGGGTAGGGAAGTCTACACCCATCCCACACTCCCAGCTTCAATTAAATAATCAACTCTACAGGAGCTACAATCAGCAACAAAGAGAGGCTAAGTGGCTCGCATTCAGATCCAAGCACCACACCCCAGCATTCCTGACACCCCAGCACCCCATCTCAATGGCAGATACCAAGGTGCCGTAGCAGGAATCAGATTCCCTTCCCCCCCGCTGGCAATTTTCAGAGAGAGACAGAGAGAGGGAAAAATGGGGGAGAGGGGTGGTTTGGGCCAGGGGGTAGGGAAGAAATAAGGTTTCATTGGGTAGAGACGTGGGTGAGGTCTAAAAAGCCAAGATTAGGATTTGTAATTGGACGTCAGCCACATCAGACCTTCGCAGAGTCCTTCCCCGGACGTTGCGCATGAAGGCTGGACGTACCAATTTCTGTCTCTAATGCGGGTCAGGCCCAGTTTCTCCTGGATTTCGTGAGGCTTCATGGCATCGGGCAGGTCCTGCTTGTTGGCGAAGATGAGGATGATGGCGTCGCGCATCTCCCGGTCATTGATGATGCGGTGCAACTCCTGCCGGCCTTCGTCGATCCGGTCGCGGTCAGCGCAGTCCACCACGAAGATTAGCCCCTGGGTACCCGTATAGTAGTGTCTCCAAAGGGGCCGGATCTTGTCCTGGCCCCCCACGTCCCAGACGTTGAACTTGACATTCTTGTAGGTCACGGTCTCCACGTTGAAGCCAACAGTGGGGATGGTGGTGACTGACTGGCCCAACTTCAGCTTGTAGAGGATGGTGGTTTTGCCGGCCGCATCTAGTCCCAGCATCAAGATTCGCATCTCCTTATTACCAAAGATCTTGGACAGCATTTTCCCCATGGCTGCGGGCGAGCAGCACAGTCCATACAAGGCTAGAGGGAAGGAACATAGGAAGACAAGTCAGGCACAACGCAGGGGCCAAACAGCGGGGCCTGGAGTCTGGCTGGCCTCAACTCTCTCCGTTGGCTCAGATCCCAGCACTAGCACCAATTCCACTGGGGGGCTCTAAGCCTCATTCTCACATCTGTAAAATGGGAATAATATTTTCACCACCCTTTGTTTGCTTCAACTGGAAGCTCCTGAGGAAGAGGTAGGCCAGTCACACCACAATGCCTAGGTGCTTCTGTTACTGGAAATGGAGTCATCCCCCCCCCCCCCCCAGGCATTCAAATTGGGTCTAGCACAGCAAAACATTGCCCACCTGGATCGCAGAAGACCTAAAACCACTTGAAAAACTCCCCCACATCCCAGGTGGGAAAAACCAGAGACACAGAGGGGACAGAGCAGGTCACACAACAATCGAAGTCTAATTCCTACAACTTCACCTCCCCACTTGCTGTATCAACTTCTAGTCCCCACTTCCCTCCCAAACCTAGGAATAAAAGCCAGAAGTCCTGACTCCAGAGCCTTCTGCTGAAAAAAAAAAACAACACTGGGCTCTCCTCCTAGGAGCAGGACCCAGGAGTCCCAAACCATACCTGCCCCCATTTCTAACCACTGCTCCAGAGCCCCCTCCCACTCCCAGGAACCTGCTAATTAGACAAAGCCATGAAGGTCAAACTCAAGGGGAAGTTTCCAGGAGCTGGGAGATGGAAAATACTCTTTATCAGGGCCCATCTTCCTCACCCAGGGCACAGCAGGTTCCACACACTGCCCCCCACCAGCCCCATTTCCCATCCTGAACACTCACTTCTCCTCATCCTCCCCCAGCAAAGGGCAGGGGAGGAGGAAGGACAGAAATAAATCTCCAATTGCCTCCAGAGCATCTGAACACACAAGTAACAATTTCAGCATGTCAAGGATCCACAGTGGGCACACGCCAGCTGACACCATGCCAGTTTGGCTCCTTTAGGCTGAACTGGTTTAATGGGACTGGCCAGACCCCCATGGGGGCCCTGGTGATGCTTTAAGAACATCTTAATCTGGTGAAGCATGACCCTGTCCCAAGGCCGCCCAATTTCTGTTCAGGTCAGTTGGAAACAGCTGTAACTAATCCCTCTTCAATTGAAATCAGAGCACAGGGATGGCCCCACTTTAACTGGAGTCATGAAACTGGGGCAAGTTTGAGACAGCATGTACTCACCCGTCCCAGAAAAGTGACCCTTCTCTCCAGTTCTGGCTGCCAATAAACCACCCTGTCACAGAAACCCATCCATAAATGGCTCAAAACTCCATCTGAAAACCAGTTTGGGTGTCCCATCCTCCCCCCATGCTGGGAAGTTTTTCCAAATCCTCCCACCTCCGATGGTTAGAAAACTTCTGATTTCTAGCCTCAACTTCTCACAGCCAGTTTAGCTCCATCTGATCTTGTGCCAACACTGTCCTTGAGATACAGCTGCTCTTCCCCCTCCCTTATGTTTACCCCCTAAAGCATTCCCGGTTCTACCACTGGCCTGCTGCCCCCATGCCTCAGTTTCACCACCTGTAACATGAGGAAAGTGATACTGACCTTCTTTGTAAAGTGCTGTGAAAGTGGCAAAAAGCTCAAGCCAAGCCCATCAAGGGATTTTTTTTTTCTGGCAGCATAGCTGTGTCCACATTAGTGCTTTTGCTGGTATAAAAATATCATTTCAATGCCCCAACCGCCACCACTGAGATTGCTTTACCAGGAAAAATTCCTAGTGTGGCCCTGACCTTTGAGACACTGAAATTGCTACATCATCAGGGTCAAACTCTCCAGTGTTTGTCCCACCCCCTGGTGCAGGAGAGCAGCTTCCCACAGAGACACCCAAGGAGAAGAAATGCTCCAAAATGGCCCCCATTAGGCATGAGACAGAATCCTCACCTGCCAGCCAGGCCAAACCTAACTTGTACAAGTTACCTGCTGGCCTGGCTTGCCCACTCCCAGCAGCTTCTGTCACCCTCAAGTGGAACAGCTGAATTGGAAGGCTTTTTTTACTGCCTTCCTTTTTAATCTCTATTGACCACCCTCCCACCCAAGACAGCTCTGGAGAGATCTGGGGACAGCAGATTCTCCAAACTAACTCAGACAACCCCTCTGATTTTAGCAGGTGCCTCTCCCACCCCCTTTTTAAACCCAGGACCTGAGGTTGAGAGTTTCCCAATCTGTTTGGAAAAGGAAATACAACTATCCCCTCTCTTCAACCTGCAGGCAGCTATTTGCTAAGGCAAGGTGGGGATTGAAAAGAGAAATCTGCTGCTTCCCTTTTCTTCTATCCCCCACCCACCTCAAGCAAGATTGTACGTCTGTCTAGCTGCTTCCGGACAGGGAGTAGTTTTAGCTTCTAGAACCGTTCCTGGTTACATGGCCGTTTCAATTCAAACCCTCAGATCCACCCAAGCAGAAGTTTCAAGCCTGACACACTTACGCATGCACCTCCTCCAAGGCCATGATGCAAAGGGAAAACATTTCAAAGCAAGAAGGGGGGAACCAGCCACTATCCTGATCATTTCCCCAGCCCTTTCCAACTGGAACTCAACCCCCAGCCTCCAGATCCACCCCTGAGAAGGGTCAAGCCTCTCATACACAAATCCACCTCCCCCCACAGCCATGAAGCAAGGGGGAAATGTATCCAGAAGCAGGTGGAGAGAGATCCGGATTTTTTCCCCCTTCCCCTTTCAGGCTTGAATTCAAAATTCTCTACGCGGGAGAAGTTTCCAGCCTTCTCCATTCAGACTTGAATTCAAATCCAGCTAGAAGAAGTTTCAAGAGACGCACAAGCGTCTCCCCCCTTGATAGAGGGGGGCGGTATTTCAAAAGCAAGACGGGGGCTTTTCATTTGATTACTCCCTCCCCCCATCAGGGCTTTTATTTAGGTTTTAACAAAGCGATCAATGCCTCCCTCCCCCCATTACAAGCCATTGTGTGGGGCAGGGGAACCACCCACCAGCAGGCGAAGCGGAGGAGGATTTCTGGGGGGTGCTCCCAGATCACAGCTCACTGCTCGCCCCGGGTCCCGGTTGCGCTCCCAGCCAGCACCACTCACCCGAGAGAGGCAGAGAAAACCGCGCCCCCCGGCGGCAGCAGCAGCGGCGGCCTCCCCGGCGGGCCCCGAATCGCGGCCGCTCCAACTTCCGAACGCGATGTAACAATTTTCAGCCCCTCGACGTTCCACGGCGCTGCCCGGCACGCGGGCGCATCGGCCCGGCCCCAGGCGCAGCAGATGCGGGGACAGGCCCCCAGGGAGCCCCGGCTGCAGAATCCACCGGTCGGCCCGGCGTGCGCCCCACTCCCGTCTCGCCTCCGGCGCCTCGCTCTGCCCGCCCGGCCCGGCCCGGAATAGGAAAGGGCGCGGACTCCAGGAGGGGGGGGGGGATCCCCTCCCTTTTGACACCCGTGCGCATGCTCTGGGCCTTAAAGAGACCGGCCCCTTTTTTCCTCCCCCCACTCAGCAAAGGAGGGGGGGCGGGGCGGGGCGGGGCGGAGCGGATCGGATTGGATTGAGCGGGGCGTTTTCTGGTCAATTTCCCTGCTGCAGAGCCGCTGTGGGGGAAAGGGATCCTGGCTGGGACCATCGTGTGTGTGTGTGTATGGCTGGCTGGCTGGCTGCTGTGTTAATACACAAATGTGTAGGGCTGCTGGATGTGTTAATACACGTGTGAGGGGCGGCTGTGTGAACACACATGTGCATAGGGTGGCTGTGGAAATACACATGTGTGTGTAGGGTGGTTGTGTGAACACGCTCACGTGTGTGTATAGGGCAGCTGTGTTAATACACACACGTGTGGGGGGTGGCTGTTTGAAGACAGTGTGTGTAGGGCAGCTGTGTGAATACACACGTGGATGAGTGTAGGGTGCATGTGTGTAGGTGGGTGGTTATGTGAACACACACTTGTCTATAGGGCAGCTATGCTAATACACATGAGTGCACACGTGTTATGTATGTGTAAATAAGGTGGCTATGTGAATACACACATGCATATAGGGCAGCTATGTTAATGCATGTATGTGTGGGAGGCAGCTGTGTGAATACACACGTGTGTAAGAGAGCTGTGTCAATACACGTGTGTGTGTGTGTGTAGGGTGGCTATGTTAATACACATATATTTGTAGCAAAACAAACAAGGAGTTCTGTGGAACTTTTAAAGACTAACCAATTTATTTATTGCATGAGCTTTCGTGGGAGAAAATCCCACTTTGCCAGACGCTTTGAAGCAGTGGCAGTAGGCAGAAGCAGATGAAGCAATCGCTTAGGGCAATGGTTTTCAACTTTTATGTCTTGGGACCCAACTGAAAAAATCATCTCTGTCCATGACCCAACAATTACATCTTTGAACAATGCATTCCAGTCTTTCAGCAGCAGCAGGGAGTGCCATGACCCAGTACCTGAGGGTCTGCGGCCCAGTACTGGGTCCCCATCAGTGGTTTGAAAACCACTGGCTTAGGGCCTGAAGCACCCACAGGGGCCCAATTTGGTATTACCCCCATATCACCCAGCGTATTGAACAGGGCTGTTGCAACAAGTGTCTTGGCATATAGAATCATAGGGCTGGAAGGAACCTCATGAGGTCATCTAGTCCAACCCCCTGCTAAAAGCAGAACCACTCCCACTAAATCATCCCAGACAGGGTTTTGTCTAACCCGGCCTTAAATATCTCCAAAGACAGAGATTCCACCACCTCCCTAGGTAACCTATTCCAATGCTTCACCACCCTCCTCGTGAGAAAGTTTTTCCTAATATCCAACCTCGACCTCCCCAGCTGTAACTGGGCTGGGACATTTTTTGGTTTGTAGAAATAACGCAGCAAGTATTTTTGAAAGAAAGAAAGAAAGAAAGAAAGAAAGAAAGAAAGAAAGAAAGAA
>ML685880.1:1131133-1151836 GCA_007922175.1 Pelusios castaneus | reverse complement strand
GAAAGAAAGAAAGAAAGAAAGAAAGAAAGAAAGAAAGAAAGAAAGAAGAGGGATAGACCCAGCCACCCACCCATGATGGGCTGGTGGCTGGGGCTCTGTGTGACTGAAAGTTCGGTGTGCCCTGTGTGGAGAGTGACATGCATAGTGCCCACATGGAGTGTGCAAGGGCAAGTTACACACGACAGTGGGGCTCAGGTTTCAGCCACATACAGCTCAAGGGTATAACACTAACACTTAGCCCAGCCACACACTGGAGGCAGGGTGAGGTGCTGAGTCACCTACAAGCCAGCTACCCTGATGTGTGTATGACTCCAGCTCTAGGATGATGGGTTACACACCCGAGGCAGGGTGTCTCGTGTGCGACCCCAGAATTTGGAATAGTTGTACAGTGGCAGCAGGATCAGCTCTTGAACTAGCCATACACTTGATCGTGTAACTGGTGCATGGCACTAGCACTTGAACCCGACTCCTTTGGGTCGGGCGTGTAATTGCTCCGTGCCTCTGTTTTCCCACCTGTAAAATGGGGATAGTAATCCTTCCTTTGTCTGTCTTGTTCATCTAAATTGTAAAATGTTTGGGCCAGGGATTGTCTGGGCAGTGCCTGGCATAATGGGGGCCCTGATCTCAGTTGGGAACCCTGGGTGTTCTAATAATAATAATAATAATTAATACAATTCTGCAGAGAAACTCAGATTCCAAGGGACAGGGGAAGGGTGGAGGTACATGATCAGTCTCCCAGCACTTAGCATCATGTGATTCCCCTCCATATCCCATCTCTCAGTTTCTCAATGAACCCACTCCATCCTCTGGTCTGGGGAGCTTGAAAGCAAATTCTCAAAGCCATTTGTCTGAAGTAACCAAAGAACTGTTCAGGGAGGTCAGAGGGTGGGGTGGCAAGGAGAAAAAGGAAGCAGAAGAGGCAGGTGTCTCTCTCGCATTTACACATATTTCCTATCACACCCCTGACAAAAACAAAACAAAACAAAATGAGACCATCTGGTTTACGTCACTTCATTTGACATCCGGAGGAAGGGAAAAAAATACATCTGATACCAGCCAAGTGATCTGAAGGTTCTTTTAAAACAAAAAGACTGGAGATAAGACAATGCATTAGGTACCACAATAAGGAGATTAGATAGCTAGCTAGATGATAACCTCCAGATGTACATATGGCAATAGCTTCACAGCTGGATAGACAGATTCAGTCTTGGAAAGCAATGGCTGAAAGTTGAAGCTAGACTAATCAACCTAAAAAGAAGGCATACATTTTTTTTACTGGCAAATGCAGTTAGCCATTGGAACACCTGACCAAGGGGCATGGTGGATTTTCTCTCACTGACCATTTTTAAATCCATATGGCCCTTTTTTCTACCAGATCTGCTCTAGGAATGCTCTGTACAGAACACCAAGCAAGATGATCACAATGGTCCTTCTGGCCTTGGAGCCAATGAATCTGTGGTGGATTCGGATTGGCCGTTGCACAGTGTCTCTTGTATGTAATTTACTGTTCTATTTGGAGGCCTCGGCCCATCAGCACCCCACACTGGGAACCAAACAAGCCGGATTTATCTTTGTCTCCTGGCAGTTCAGATTGGATAGCCAGAGGTTGGCAGCTGGATTAGAGAAAGGTGTCTGCTATTCAGTCCTTCTATCCCCTGAGATCAGGCACTCCAGCTGCTCACAGCCAACAAGTTAACCTACCTCTGCTCTGCATTGCAGGCTCTCATAGGGAAGTTAGGCGCCTTTGAGGATCTGGGCCAAAGTGCCTTAGACTGATATATCTTATTCCCCTTCTCCTATGGGAATAGCCGTACCAGCAGAAAGCACGTAGAACAATGACTCAGTTCTGAAATTTCAAAACCTGGCCCTATGTCCACAGTAGGGGGCTGAATCACAACTTTCTAGCATGGACAAGGCCTTTAATTGGAAGGTCTTTGGGATAGGGACTGATTCTGTTCTCTGTTTGTACAGCACTTGGCACAATGGGGGCCTGACCCATGACAGGGGTGCCTAGGTGCTACCATAATACCCCTAATAACAATATAAATGGACAGTGCCTGTCTCAGTGGGGATCTGACCCATGGCAAGGGTCCCTAGGTGGTACTCTAATACCCCTAAAACTAAAAGCAATAAAAATGGACAGTGCCTGGAGCAATGAGGCCTGAGCCGTAATACACCTAATAAATGCAAGATTCTGAGTTATGAAATCCCAGCAGCTTAACTCTCACTCACAGAATTGTTCAGGGCTGGCCTGGCTGAACTCTGCAGGTGAGGGTGGTTGGGAGGGTGGGGAGCTGCAGGTTGGGTGAGATCCCAAGATCAGCCCCCATGGGGAGGTGGACTCCATCCCTCCCTTGGTACCTCTGTTTGCCACTCAAAGTTTGAGCATTGCTAAGGGTGTTGGCAACACCACCACCATGTCTCCATGGCAACTGTTGCTGTGCCCATCGATTAACTTAGCCAGGCCAGGGATTGGTACCTCTGGTGAGTGTGAATAAGCTGTCATAGTTCCCCTTCCCCCATATAACAACTGTCAGGAATAGAGCCCAGGAGGCCTGGCTTCCAGCCTCCCCACTGCCCCAACCACAAGACCTCACTCCCCTCCCGGAGCCAGAATAGAACCCAGGAGTCCTGGATCCCAGCCCCTCCAACCACGAAACTGTTCTCCTTTTCCTGAGAAATTGTTAGAAAAGAAAAGCCATCAGGAGGCCAGAGAGGGATGTGTCTCTCCCCAGGGGACAAATACTATTTCTGTATAACGCAAGCCGGCTGCCCCACTGGTGAATGTGTGAAGGCAACCTCTCCCCGCTTCACAAGGAGAGCCATGGGACCTGGGAGCCCCTAAACGAGGCCCTTGGGCCTATCACATGCATGCAATCTGTACCGTTCATCACACATACAGACACATCTGCTGTCCATCACAAACCTCACTCACCCACATTTTCCCTGTAACACACAGACGCACATGCACCCACACACACACAACCCTGCCAAGAAAGTTGGGCATCCCAAATTTGCATGCAACTTTTTACCTTCATCTGGCTGTACCTCAGCTCCACCCCATCTCTCTAGCTGTGGCAGGCGGCACCAGGACACGCCCTCACACACCCACCAACCAGTTCTCTACTTAGGAAAAGAACAAATGTTTAGTCTCTGAAGCACCACTGCCCCTTGGGTGAGTCTGGCTGGCATCATGTTTGGGGTTGGGAGGAGGCTGTGCCCAGCACCACGTATGTTCTGCCTTCCTTGCTCTATTTTTGAAACAAAGTTGCTCCCTGGGAAATGTACAGTGCTGTTGGGTGTGGATCCCTGATGGAGAGGACTGTGCATGTGCCATTTGCAACCACCTCTGCTCCAGGACTGGTGCACATGGAGTCAGTACACACATGGGATTAAGCGTGTTGCTTTTTTCCCTCCTTGAACAGGAGCCCAATCTGCCAATCCTTGAAATCTGCAATTGGGCAGCAGGGGTGGGGTGGGTGAATCTCTCTCTGTAACTGCCCTCCATTGGAAGGGTTCAGGGAAGGGTCCTAACCCCTTACACTGCTAAGCACTGAGGGCAATCCTCTTTAGCTCTAGGCCTCTGTTTAGCGCTAGGCCAAGAGCAGCTAATTGCTGCCCCTGCTGTCATGGTGAGGCTCTGAGTCCGTGATGCAGCAAAGTGCACAGAGCTGCTCAAGTGGCACTTGGTGCTGTACATTGCTTTGCAGGGGACAAAGCCCTGCCCCAATCTGTCCCTTTGCCCCTTGGCTGTGCTGAGGCCTGCCCTGTTACTCTCAAACTCAGCCTCCTGGGACCTAGTTACTCCTTGCTTCCCTGCCTAACACTTCCCTCCTCCAGGTGGGGTGCCTGCTGGCCATTTGGAGGACTCAGCCTCACCAACTTCCCCTTAGGATGGGAATGTGGCCAGACTGCTAGGACCTGGGGCCCAGCTGGTGGGGGGAGGGGGGAGAACCACTGGGCAAATGCCCCTCCCCACATCACAGGGGCTGAGAATGTAACTCAGCTGGGGGCAGCCCTGACTGTCTAGCCCTGCAACTGCCCAGTGTGTCACATCTCCAACCAGATTGAGCTGGCACCCTTTAAAAACTACCCAGCTGAACACTGACACATGGCAGTGACAGGGGTTATGAAGCAGCCTTCAAGACACACAACCTCCCAGGGAAGCCTTTCTGGAAATACTGAAGGGGTAGCCGTGTTAGTCTATTGTAGAAAGACAACAGAGTCCTGTGGCACTTTTAAAGACTAACAGATTTATTTATCGCATGAGCTTACGAAGTGGGATTTTCTCCCCAGAAAGCTCATGCGATAAATAAATCTGTTAGTCTTTAAAAGTGCCACAGGACTCTGTTGTCTGGAAATACTGGCGAGGAAAGCACCAGCAGAGCTGCTTTAGACAGTGCAGGATTTAGTGGCTGGGGCCTGGATGCTTGGGTTCTAACCCTAGCCCTGGGAAGGAAATGAGGTCTAGTAGTTAGATCCAGGTGGGGCTGGGAGCCAGGACTCCTGGGTTCCATCCCCAGGGCTAAGAGGTGTGTGAGTAAGCAGGTGCAAAGCTGTGCTGTGTAAAGGACCGAACAGGTGTTTTATTTGATGTGGTGGGGCTGGGGGAACCCGGAAGCGGGACGGGAAATTGAATCGGAGGGGGCGGGGGTGGTATCCGGCGTGATTTTCACAGCTGGTATCTGAAAACTTCATTTAGGGGGCTGCGGGCTCGCTTAATCCTGCAGTCGGACAGCAGAGGGCGCCCTTCTTCTGGGAATGAGAGTCCAAACACGCTGTAAATGGCACATTAGGACCAGCGCATCCCCCCCCCCCCCGAAAATAGAGGGCATGGCGTCCGCCCAGGGCTGGGCAAGCGGGGCTGCGGGTCAGGAGCGAGGGGCACCAGCAGAGCCTCGGGGGTCCAGGCTGGAAAAGCAGAGGCAGCCACAAACCAGGACTTAGAGGGTTTAAGGCCAGAGGGCCCATCCAGTCTGACACCCTAACCCACCACCCACTCCGACCGGGAAGGAGTGGGGGTCGCTCAGGGAGCTGAGCAGCCGAGTTCAGGTTGCCTACCCAGCAAAGGCGATGGGGGGGTGACACCACCCCATGCCCTTGCTGTGCGTGAGAAAGGTGCACTGCCTGCACAGGAAGGGGGTTCCCAACCCAGGCACCCTAGCACGTCTGCCCCACAGCCAGGAGCAGCAGAGCAGAATGGAGGCAAGGGCCAGGGCCAGTCTGGCCATACAGCAATGGTTGCTTTTTGGATGTCAGGAGGTGACAGTTTCTGGGCCAGTCTGATCCCCTGCTGAGGCAGTCACAAGGGGCAGAGTCAGGAGGGAGGCCGCAGCCTGTGTGCCAGGCACTCTGGTCCAGCTGAGAGGGGTGCAGTTGCCCTGGGCCCAGTGTGTTGCCATCAGCAGCCAGCATCAAGCTGTAGGGCTCCCTCGGAGCTGGCAACACTGGCGTGTTTGGGTGCTGGAGGGCCGGGCTGGGTCAGGAGCTGCACATTGCTGTAGGGAATTCACCACGGCCAGAGCCTGGGGTGGGAAGGGCAGAGCACTGCTTTAGGCGAAGTTTGCCACAGGCAGCATTTGGGGCGTGAGGAACAAGCACTACTGCAGGGGAGGCTCACCACAAACAGAGCTGGCTGGGGCAGGACACTGCAACAAGGAAGCTCACTCTGTCCCCGTCTCCTGGCTTGAGACAAGCCCCCACCTCTAGAATATTGTTGTTTTGGACTAAAAAACCGCTTCCCCAAGGGAGGGCTAAGCCCAGCTCCCACCCCTAATCTGTATCCACTACACCAGGGATTCAGCGTTGCTCTGCTGTGCATGTTTCAGAAGCCCTGTACTGCAGGCCGAGGCGGGTGTTGCATGCAGGGTGCGCCATCGGCATGCCCACAAAAGCTGGAGTTCTTTGCTTTTCTTAGACATGGCCTGGCCTGGGAGCCAGAAGCCTGCCCTTTCTTAGGCAGACAGGAAAGTTGGTGGCACTCCAGGTGCCGGGGTGTCTGGTGCTGCCTCACGCCGGCAGCCTCCCACTCAGATTCAGTTACCGGCAGAGCTGCCAGGGCACGTCTGCCCCCCCCACACACACACACACTCTCCTTTGGCATGAGAGCCAGTGCCCCGCTGACGATTCCCAGCTGCCAGGGCCTGCCCATCCCATTGTGGATGGGAGCAGTATATGCAAGGTGGCCTCGTCTCTGCTCCAGGCACCGGCTTAGCAGGCAGAGGAGAGCTCCCAGGACCATGGTGACGCTTGGCTGTGTTCTCAGCCCTGTCACTGGCACTGGAATTCACAAGCAGGGGCCAGTCCCATCCTCCCCAGCCCCAGAGGCTCCCTGCAACAAGCCAGGTTTCCCCCTTGCAGGTGCAAACCACCATGACACGGCAGCAATGGAGCTGAGTCCAGCACACTCTGGCCAAGTGGCATCTACCCAGCCCAGCAGTGCAGGGAAGAGGGTTTGGAAGTAGGACCTGGTTAGCTGCCCCAGGGCTGTATTTACCCCCCTGAGGGCTTCTGGCAGCCAGCAGGACTTAAGGCCCCTGTGTCCCCCCAGCTGCTGGTGTGGCCAAGCACAGCATCGTGCAGGAAACTGGCTCCCCAAGGAGGTGGTGGGATCCCCATCATTGGAGGTTTCTGAGAAAAGGTTGGACAAATGCCTGTTGGGGCTGTTCTAGGTTCCTGTGGTCTTGACTCAGTCCAGCAGGCTGGACGTGCAGACCTCTCATGGTCCCTTCCAGCCTGACATTTCATTCTTGGAAGTGAGAGAACATTTGGCCAGGATCCCCCTATTGCCACCAAGCTAGCAGAGCCAGGGTGGGACTCCAGGGAAATTCAACAGTTTCAGAGGCTCCAGAACTTGCCCACAGGATCGATGCCCAACTGGCTACACAAAGCTGTGCCCCACACAGAGGAAGCTTCCCACCCCAATCCCATCAGGATGAGAGGGTTGAGAACACATCACAGATGGCTCTCTTCAGCAGCAGAGCTTTAGGAGCCAGCTAAAAGGGGGCTAATGCCCCTTCAGAAAGACACACTCCCTTCTGTAATTACACATGCAGGACTCCTGAATTCCCAGCTATGGGAGAGGATCAGGGTCTAATGTCTGGAGTGGGGGTCCTGGGAGCCAGGACTCCTGCATTCTATCCCCAGCTCTGGCAGGGAATTGGGGTTTACTAGAAGTTAGATTGGGAGGTCTGGGAACCAGGACTCCTGGGTTCTATTCCTAGTGCCACCTGGGGGGAGTAGAGAATAACCCCACCTGTTATAGTAATGGGGGGGCCCTAGGTACGGGGTGAGGTGTCAAGACTCTCAGGCTCAGATCTGCTGCAGATATGGCCCCTGAGTTTAGCCAAGTGACTTCTCTCTTTGCCTTAGTTTCCTCTTCTATAGGGACTGACCTCCGCCCCCCCCCCCCTGCCTTTAATATCTTGCACAGCTGAGGACTGTGAGAGAAAGAGAAGGGAGCCTGGCTCACCTCTTGGTCCAATCAAGAAAACACCCAGGGCTTCTCCAAGTCATGTTGCAAAATGCAGCGTGTCTCTTTAGGCAGAGCACTTGACAGAGACCCTGCTGGCTGGATGACCTTCAGCAAACCACTTCTCTTTGCCTTTACCCGCCCTTCCTAGAGCAGAGACGGAAGTCAGGTATTCCCCCCATCGGCTGCCCTGCTCTGACCCTGGGCCTCACCGTCAAAAGGGAAGTTTAAAAAAGGGAGGGGGAACTTTGAGATTTCTGGGTCAAGAAATCACAAAGTAGTTAGGTTCGTGGGTGAAAAACAAAGGATACATCATGATATTTCTATAATTTATCCATGAAGGACACAGATTACAGGGTGGTTGTTTCTTCTCCCCTAACCGGTGTATGTTTCACAAAGAAGCGGAGAGCATACACAGTAGCTGGAGCCAACCTTAACCCCCTCCCCTCTGACAGGCTTAGATACATTTTTAAAAAATTACACAGTAAAAATAAGCAAAGATAAAGAGGGGAATTTTAAAAAATAATGAACCCTAAAGACACTTTCAATGTTTGCAGGATTCTTTGATCTACGGCAGAGAGAAAAACCAGGCCTAAATGGCAGAGGAGTATCCCAGATGCGAATATATGGCATGGCACATCCACATCCCTTAGCTCAAAGGACCGTCTTCTTTATAAAGATTTGTCTGACTTTCTTTAAAGACAGGAAAATAAAACATAAAATCCACATTCTACAGTTCACAGTGCAAAGTTTGCAACCAGCGGCGGGAATGCAGTGCAGGGCAAGGCAGCGCCCCCTGGGGGTGTGACGGGAGAAGCAAGGTGCGCTTCTCTTCCTGGAGATGCCTGGAAAAGAGAAACTTCGATGAGCTGTAGGTAGTTGCTGTGTGGCTTATGGGAACGGCTCAGGGGCCCTGTGGTGCTGGTGAGAGTGGGCCCTGCCCAGGGAGTTTGCAGTATGCCAGGGTCAGGAATGGCACTGAGAAACAGAGACCACCCAGGTCAGTTGTACAGCTTGGATAGAACTCAGGAGTCCTGGCTCTCTGCCCCGCCCCCTGCTCTAACCACTAGACCTCATTCCCTCCCTAGAGCTGGGGATAGAACTCTGGAGTCCAGCCCCCAGCTCTAACCACTGAGATGAGATAAGCACAATGGTCCCTTCTGGCCTGGAAGGGTGACTTGCAGCCGGCTATCGGCAGAGCAACCAGGTAGTGGGCGTGCAGCCGTGTAGTTCCCAGGATATTCGAAACGCAAGGCGGGACTGGCGGAGATCTCATCTTTTACCAGCTTCGGCAGTAATTGGTAGACAAAGCCATTGGGCTTGAGTTTGCAGCATACTAGCATTGATGGTCCTGCCTTCCCAAATTGGGGCAGCGGCGCAAATCCCGAGCTTTCTGCCTTGCCAAGGGGGACCTGGGGTTTCCCTGCTGTGATTGTCCCCCTGCAAGCCTCCGTCCCTAGAGCCACGGTGGAGAAGAGGTCGTCTCTTCTATTGGACCAAGCTCTGGTCAGGGACAATGGAGATCCTGGGCCCAGGCCAGCCAGCAGATTAAATCCGGGTGTTAAATTCAGTTAGTTTGGTGGAAGCAGGTGTCATGCTCTGCTGTGAGTGAATTACTGTTCAAATGTTCTGGGCAAATTCACTTTTAGTTGCTGTGGGGAGTTGACACCCCTTTTTCTAGAGCAAACTAGTGCTTGATAGCTTCCTGGCTTCTGCTCCTGGGGAATCTGGGCCCCCATGTATGTGAGGGAGTGGGGCAGGCTGGGGAGGGAGAGCCAGGAGCCAAACTGCCCATGTTCTAGTCCACTCTTGACCGTGCCATACAGTGCCCCCTCCCCTGTCTGTCCAGCTGGGCATGTGCTCCCCCCACCTACACAAGAGTGGCAGGAATAGAGGGGGAACTGGGTTTCACATCAGCCATCTCTGACTTGGGCTGGATTTGAACTCACAACCTCAAGGCTCTGCCAGCATTTAATCCAAAACCACTTAGCGCCCAGTCCCCCCATGCCGGGGGAGGGGGGGGGCAGTACCACGCACACAAATGCTAGCTGAGGCCCAGACAGCCCTTCAGCTCATGCAGGGAGATAAGCCGGTCAGCGTCCAGGTCGCAGTACTCCACGAACTTGCGAACACAGCGCTTCGGCCGCACGTGCTGCCTCAGGTAGAGTTTGAGGGGCCGCAGCTCCCGCTCGCTTAGCCTGTCACTGAAATCCTTGTCCAGCCGCATAAAGTGCCAGCGTGCCACCTGCTCTTCCAGGCTAGGGCCAGGCGCATGGTCCGGCAGCCTGTGGGGGGGGCAAACACAGACCCCACAATACGGTCATGGGCTGGGGATCGAACCCCTGACCTCAAGCCTCTCCCAAGCAAGCTGGAGAGTAGCCACAAGCAGCAATCCAGACTCCTGCACCCAACCCCCTGTGGGGACTTCGGGATGCCAGTTGGGAAGTGCCCCAAATTGCCCTCTGTCCCAGAGGAGACTGTATCATCAGACAGTCTACAATATATTTACTAAGGACACACAATCCAACGGTCCATCGAGCCCAGATCCATCTGTGATGGAGGCCTGTTCCAGAGCCTCAGAGGGTCTGGACAGCACAGGCCAATTTTGAAGAGTTCCACCCCTGTCTTCTTAAGGTGTAGGGTCACCTTGTTCTTTTTTTTAACCCAGCTGCACTGTGTGGCTGGCTGGCTCAGGGAGGATGGCCAAGGAGCTTTTTATGTTTCAGAGCGGATCTGTTATCCCCATTGTACAGATGGGAAAACTGAGGCCCAGAGCAATGACGTAACTTCTGCAAGGTCACCTAGTAATCAGTGGCAGAGCTACGCTGTGAACCCCAGTCTCTGGAACCCTGGAGCCACCTCCTAGCCATGGCAGCATCCTGCCTCTCTTGCGGGGCTGGGTGGGGGGGTCCAGGCTCATCAGATAGCCTGAAATAGGAGCCCATCCACCCCCTGAGTCCAGAAGCAGATGCTGTGGTGAAACACATTGCATACCCTATGGGTCACAGGCAGCCCCACAGCACTGGGCTGAATGGGCAGAATCCTGTCCCAGCCTCCAGGGGTCCCCATTAAAACAAGGCACAGATTCCCAGCTGCTTCTTGATGTGTCCCAGCTACTCCCTGGCTGCTCTGGGGGCAGGGCAATGCTTAGCCCTCAGTCAGCCAGCAGGGGAGCAACACACCAGCCTCCCCCCCGCCACTCGGGGAGAGAACTGCCCCCCAATTCACCGGATCAGGCCCCCTGCTCCAGCCTTGCTCACCTCCTATAGGTGAGTGGCATCATCTGGGACTGGGTCATGTCGGACATCAAGGCCTTCATCAGAGTGGACAGGAACTCCATCTTCTTGGGACCTGGGCAGCCTGGAAAGGAGGGCAAGAAATGGGGCCGGGTGGGAGAATCACATGAGGCTCACCACCCCTGCACGCCATGCGCAGGGCCTGTCACCTTCCCCCTGCCCAGGAGGGCAAGAGAGATGGAGGCAGGATGCTCAGGAGAAAGGGGGCAGCCCCCTGGATTCAGAATTATTTTGGCCCTGGCGTGGCCATGATCCCTCCACCCAGCATCAGAAGGGGGCGCAGATCCAAGTGACACCCTACTGCTCCCATATTATAAGCCCTTGTAGGGGGCACCAACCCTGATCTGGCCCCAGGCTGGGACACTGGCTGGCTTTGGACAGTGGGCATGGGATATGGGGTCTCTCACCTCTACGGGGCACGAGCCCCAACCTCAGGGGAGGCTGCAACCTCTTAGCCCCATGCACACTTGGGGAGTGCTGCACGGCAAGCGTCAGGTTCGGCCCTTGTCCTTCCCAAGCTGCAGGCCCTGTGCCAGAGCCCCAGGCGCTACAGCCAGTTCCCCTGTGGGCAACCTCAGCAGAGAGGCCAAGGGGCCCAGACTTCTGGTGCAGGACTGGACTGGGGGTGGCTGAATGCCACACTGCTGGAGAATGCCAGCCCCCCACAAGGCTACCCATAGAAGTTACAGTCCTCACCCCCTGACCAGGCCCCCCTGTATCCACTCCCCACCTGGCAGCACCCTGTCCCGGAAAAGGGAGCCCATCTCCGCACTCTTGGCCGCAGCATCTGCCTTGCAGTCCGGAGGAAAGTTCCTGGGTGGAAGAGAGACGGGTCAACGCCGGGACTGTCCCAGTCTGCGTGGAGCACTGGCAAGGAAGAGGGGGTGGATTTAAGCTGCTCTTTGCCAGACATTTCATGCTCTTGACCTCCCTCCACACTCACTGAAGGCAACCACCATCTGCTTTACAGGCAGGGAAACTGAGGCACAGAGGAGGTGGAACGACTTGGCCCAGGTCATATGGCCAGTCAGTGGCAGAGCTAGAATGAAACTAGAGAGCCCAAACTCCCAGCCCGCCCTGCTCTAACCACTAGACCACCCTGCCCTTCTAGAGTGGGGATAAAACCAGGAATCCTGGCTCTAGTTCTTCTGCTATTTCCCCACTATGACCATGTAAGCCAGCATTAGCAATAGCCATAAATTAGGTGTGGTAGCAGTTCACACATTTAATCCACAGCCAGTCTGAGTTCTGCTCCATGCGCATTTATGGATTTGCTTGATGCCCAGCAGCTAACCAAGAACTTTGCATCCTCCACTCATTGTTCATTCTGGGACCCCTCGCCTGCCAGCACCCAACTGATGCACAAGGTCTGTCCTGTGCCATGCACCGGCTTTCACCTGGGGTGACTCTAACTAAGCCAACCATCAGCGTCCCAGCTCAGGCAAACTTTTTCCTTTGAAAAACAGAATTTTTCCACCCCAAAAGAGTATCAGTTTCCAGCTGAAAAACTGAATTTTTCATGCAAATGGAGTGAGGCCACAATATTTCAATCCTGAGAGGTTGCCGCAGTGCTTCATGGGAGCTGTAGTTCAAGTGTTTCATGCTCCCCTTTCCCTCTATGGGCTAGGCTCTCTGACTGGACTACACCTCCCATAATGCACCATGGCCGTCCCTTCTTGGAGAGGTAGTTGTATCATGGGATACTTTGGCTCTGATGCATCATGGGAGATGTAGTCCAACCAGAGAGCCTTGCCTATCAAGACGAAGGGGCGCTTGAGACAACCTGAACTACTGCTCCCATGAGGCACCTCCTAAATATTTCAGTGATCAAACTTCCATCAACATTGCCCCCTCCCCCCCCACAAAATATTCCCATGGTTAATTAAAATAAAAATGAATCCCCTCTCAATTTTTAAAATTTTCTCTGGGTTGAAAAAAGGGGTGAGGGTGTTTTCTCTCCAGCTCTAGCCCCACCTCTTGCTTTTAACCCCACCCTCTATTTTTAACTTTTTCCACTCCTAGGTGGCAGGAGACGATCAAGGCAACCAGCTCCACTGTCTCTGGGCTGGTGAGAGAAAGGGAGAGGCTCCCCACTGCCCTGGCCACTGGACACTGACCTGGTTGAGGTCCCGGGGATGGGCCGGCCGCTGTCAGCCCGTGTACACCAGCAGTAGCCCGTAGTCTGGTGGCACTGCACGGGCTTGTAGGTGCCGTCATCCTCACACTCGGGGATGAAGGTCCCTTCCTGTTGGTGCTGCCGAACTTCCTCGAGAGCCTCCAGTCGTTCCTGCTCACAGGACAGAGGGAACTCTGCAGGGTTCGAGAGGAGTTTTGGGGGTGAGCAAGGGGCAGATCCCTCTTTGGGAGGCAAACTCCCAATTTTGACCCTCCCAGACCAGTACCATTTACCTCTTGTCTTCACAAACTGGGAAACATCCCCTTCCCTAGGGAGATCCCACAGCCACCACCCTAGCTTGGCGCTGCTCTGTACCCAGGTGTCTGTCTTCCCCAGACCCTAAATATTTTACCCATTAATTCTCCTGGCCTGTGCCCCTACTGCCCCCCTCTGTCAGCTGGGATCAGAGCCCATGTGTCCTGCCATCCAGTCCCTCCTGCTCCAACCATTAGACAGTGCTGCCCCTCCGGCAGCTGGGAGTGGAACCCAGGGCACCCTGAACCCCAGCCCCCACCCCAGTATAGCTAGAACAACCTTCTCATTCCCCTTCCCTTCTCTGCCCCCATTTTGGGGTCAACGACCTTGCCAAAATGCCAGTCATCACCCCCTCACACACACTCATTTTATTTTGGGGGCATCAGTGGGTCTTACAGCTGATACCCAGGGTCAGTTTTCTGGGGCTGTTATTTGGCACCAGACACAGCCCACAGCCCCATGGAGCCAGGTGCTGTACAGAGACAGAGAAAGTCTTGGCCCCAACGAGCTTCCAGCACAGAGGGAGACAAAGGGCAGCAACCCGTTCTCCTGATTCTCTGCACTAGGCCCAGGACGAAACCAAGGGGAGGGAAGGGGCCTGAAACAAGGCACCAAACTACTCAGGTCCCAGAAGGGGCAGACCTGGGAGAACTGAACCCACGGCTTCCTCATTCCCCCCAGCCATCGGTCACCTTGAATCCGCTTCACCGTGCGATTGGGCTTGAAATCTGGGACGATGACAGGCATGAGGAATGGCAGCGCGGTCCCCTCTGCAAGGAGTGGAGAGATTTGGGGGGCAGAAGGCAGCAAGAAGAACCCTCCCCCAGGATATCTCCCCCCCCATTTCCGCCCAACCCATGTCTTCTCTGGGCACACAGAGCATGCTCCTGCCCCTCCACCAGGGGGCAGCACCACCTTTCCTCCCAGGCTGCACAGAGAGGCCAAAGGAGCACAGACCATATAGCTTCTGGTGCCTCTAACCCTTAGGGTGGGGCCCAGTGGGCAAAGACACCAGGGAGGGCATAAGGGGCAGAGCCCCTGATATTTGGGAGTCTCCAGGGAGGAATGGCATGAGGGGAGGTGGCCGGGCCAAGTCTGAGGGGCCTCCAGGCACTGCTGGAGGCTAAATGGAGCAAGGGACCAGCATCCTGCCAATATGGGGTGAACCACAGAGCAGGGAGCAGAGGAATGCCCTGGGTGCCACCCCAGGAGAGGTCTGAGACCCCACCTGGGGTGGTGAAAATCCCACTCCCTCCCTTGCACTAGTGCAAGGTGGCACATGTGTGTGGGAGCAGCAAGGGGGATCACTTACCTTCCTGCTTGTGTGGCGGGGGGCTTGCCAGGACAGGCCGGGGTCTCCCGCCGTCTGCGTTCAGGGAGGAAAAGAGTTCGAAGGCCACTATTACAGAGGTCTTAGTGCCAGCTGTTCTGGCCAAAGAGTGGAGTTCACAGCATAGACCCCAGCGCCAGGCGCCCTCCTGGGGACAAGTGGGGGGGAATAAGGGCCCCCCTATTATCATGGCTGCCAGGACCCTGAGCACACACCACCTCATGCTCCCAGGGCTTTAGGTCGTTATCACCTGCTCCCCACCTCCCAGCAAGGAGAAAAAACTGAGGCACAGGGAAGGGGCTGTGGCTCCTCTGAGGATGTGTGCAGGGGGAGAGGACCCAGGTGTCCTGGCTCCCCCTTCTAAGGAGCTGATGAGCAGCAGGACATTCTCAGACTCAAGAGCCTGGGAAAGGGATCCCCAAAGACTGATTAGGAAGCAGGCTGCAGTACCTGGCTCTCCCTCTAGAGGGGGCCCACTCCCTCTCCACTCACTGCTCAACTGCTTGGGGGAATACATGGGGCACAGGAACCCCCCATATGATGGAGGGATTGGGGACGCCCCTCGCTGCCCTGCCAGGATGAAAGGCTGTGGAGACAGGCCTGGTAGAGGATGAAGCAAGGTGGTGGGGGAATGAGCAGGAGTTGTGGAACTGCTGTGGGGCAAGGGGGGAGATCCAGCATATAGAGAGGCTGGTACAAGCATGGGGTGGGGAGGAATTTACCTCTCCGTGAGGAGTTGGTGTCCTGCCAGGGTGGTCGCAACACATAGGAGTCTGGGGGAGGAGTGGGAGACTGGTCATCTACATTGCCAGGGCTCCTGGCTCCCAGCCTCCCTCTATTCTAATTCCTAGGCCCCACTCCCCACTTGGAGATGGAATGGAACCCAGGAGTCCTGGCTCCTAGCTCCCCCCCCAACATATCTTCAACCTCTCCCTTCCTATGAGATGCCTTGCCAGGCTCCTAAAAACCTTCTTTTGCGGGGCAGGCTCAGATCAGACCCATAGCCCCATGGCAGGATGCTGCCCCAGGGGGGGTAATTTCACCTCCTCCCTGCCCCAGGAATACAGCCCTGAGTGCCCAGCCCAGGCCCGGACCCACCCAGGGGCTCAGCAGGACACAAGGCCTGGCCCAGTCTTGTGGGCCCATCCCTCACAGGAGGCAGTTCGGGGTGGGAGGGGATGGATCACAGAGGTGGGGTCAGGGCTGTCAGATACCTGTGCAATTGGGCATCTGGTTGAGTACAGACGTCCCGCTGATGGGTTTGCCCTCTGCAGTGGCGCACCAGCAGTAACCTGTCTGCTTGTGGCACTGCACCTGGACAGGAGAGACACCCGAGACCAAGTCAGAGACGACCCCCATGCAACCCTATCAGCCACCCTTAGGCAGGCACTAGAGGCTTCAGGAGCAGAGCTGGGGAGAGCTGCTCGCTGAACCTTTTTCCACTCGAAGAGGCCAATTCACCAGAGTTGGCACCTGCCCCGGGCCACCTTTGCCATTTTCCAGGCCCCGGCTTCTGAGAAGGATGTTTTCCCAGCTCCCCAATGGATCCAGCTTCCCAAAGGCTGAATTCCCCTTCTCTGGCTCCAAAATGGCTTTTCAAGCTGAAAATTTCAGTGCAGCGCAAAAGGGTCGGTGACCCCAATGGGAGCTCAGGGCCATTCTCAGCAGGAGGTTTGGGGCCAGATTTGGGAGAGGGTGAGTCTTCAAAACCTCTCGAAAATTCTCAGGGAGGGAAAACAATTTCCCCACCCAACATGGTTACAGAGCCCTGAACACAGCAAGCCGACAGCGTGCCCCAGTTCCAGGGCAACCCATCCCCTTGGATCCCCCCAGTTCCAGTACCCCCACTCAGGGGTCCTCGGAAGGGAGACCGCACTGGTCATCCCACCATGCATGGGAGGCTACAGATTGGTTGCCCAGGTTCTGCACAGGAGGTGAGAAGCTGGGAGGGATCAATGGCATTCAAGATACCTGCCAGAGTAACAGGACACCCTCGCCCCCTCCCACGCCTTTGTTCCCAGCCACCACTAGGGGGCGCTGCGTGGCAGGATACCCTGCCTAGAGACCCTCCACGCCTTTGTTCCCAGCCGCCACTAGGGGGCGCTGTATGACAAGACTCCCCCCTCCTTTGCGCCCACCTGCCACTGCATGGCAGGACCCCTGTCTACAGACCCCCCCCTCTTTTGTGCCCACCCGCCACTAAGGGTCACTGCTGGCAGGACCGCCCCCACTCCTTTGTACTCACCTGCCACTAGGGGACATTGCATGGCAGAACCCCTCTGCATAGCCCCTACTCTGGTTTGCGGACACACTGGACACGTTTATACAAGGGGGGAATTGGGGGGCCATGGCCAGGGTCCTTCCTGGGCGGGGGTGACAGCCAGAGCGTAGCACACTCGTTCCCCCGTGCAGCAGATGAGCACAGGGTGGGATGGGGGGGATTCCCCAGGAAGGCTACAGGACCCAAAGGGATCCAGTGGCTCTCCTGGGCTTCCCCAGAGATAGGGGGAGGGAAGCACGCCCCCTCCCCCGGTACCTGTAAGAAGGAGCCGTCCTCGTCGCACTCGGGGGCGTAGATGGAGTCCGCCTGGCGCTGGGGCTGGGCGAGGGCAGCTGCACGGTCCTCTTGGCAGCGGGTGAGGTTCATGTCTGCGCCGAGACGGGGGAAGAGGAGGGTGAGAGGGGGCCCCGGCGGGCGGGCAGGAGAACAGGGGCAAGGAGAGGGGGACCCAGAGGCCGAGCCCTCCTTAGCTCCGGCCCCCCGGGCTCTACCTACTGTTGGGATCCCGAGGGGCGCCCTCGCAGCGGGCGCGGGGCAGCGCCTCGAGGAGGGGCTCCCGGCACCGGGCGCGCTGGAAGGCGCAGCGGGATTTGTACAGCTTGCCGTCAGAGGCGCAGACCGGGCGCTGGCGCTCTTGGGGGCATTCGGCTGGGCACGGCAGCCCCCGGTCGCTCTCCGAGATGATGAACTGCAACGAGATGAGGGGCAGAGAGACGTGAGATATCGGCATCCGCACCTCCCCGGAGCCGCCCTACATGGCACACCATGTGCCCCCCACCCCGCCCTGCGTGGCTCCCCTTGTACTCCCCAAAATCCGCCCTGCGTGGCACCCAGTTGCCCCCAAGTCCACCCGGCACGGCACTCCCTCCTCCCTAGATCCAACCCCATGGCACCCCTACCCCACTGGACTCCACACAGCCCTCCTTGCATCCCTCTAAATCCCCCCACCCCTCCAGAAGCAGCATCCAGCGCAGCATCCTTACCAGGCGCCGCGGCGACCAAGCTGCTGGGCCCAGCCTCACCGTGCTGGGGTGGGGGGACCCAGGTGTCCTGGCTCCCCACCCCACCCTTTTTCTAACCGCAGCCGGCGCCCCCGCACAGGGATAGGGGTGAACGCAGCACTCTGCCCGGATGCTGACTGCTGGCTCCCAGAGGCGCTACTCTCTGGGGGTGGGGGGGGCACGGAAACCAGCCTCCCCCGCAATCCAAAGCTGCCGTAGCGCTAGGGGGCGGCAGAGCTGCACCCCGCGTCTAAGGCTCCCTCCTTGTCCCAGCTCACAGCCGAGAATTCGGGCTGGCTGGCGAGCGACCCCTGTAGGGCGACAGGAACACGGCAGCAGGAGTCTAATCTCTGCTCGTCCGTACCGCGCCGCACGCCCTACTGGGGGCAGGTCAGTATCCTCGTGCGCTCCTTTTCCAGGGGGGGCGAGTGAGGTGTAACGTGCCCGAAGGCCCCCAGCTGGCAGGGCCGAGAACAGAAACAGCGACCCCTGCAGCCCAGTCCTGTGCGCTAGCCACTAGGCCACCCTGGAAGGGGAGTTGGGCGGGGTTGGCCCCTGTAGGAGCCGGCCACGAGCTGCAGCCCAGGGGCTCAGGCCTGGGTGGTGCTGAGTTCGAGTTCTGCTGTCGGAGCCAGGCAGGAGGTGACGGGGTGGCTCGCAGGAGGCAGCTGTTGATCGTGCAGCGAGGGGCAGTGGGGACCCCCCGGGGGAGCTGAAGTGGAGAAAGCACTTGCTGTGGTTCATAAACACGTTGCCGCTGGAGGTGCTCCACAGAGAGATGAGGAGCGCCCCGCCCGGGAGCTCTCTGTAGGCCCCCCACCCTCTTTCCATCCCCCCGTCTGCTCCCTGTGGGGCTTGGCAGAGAGGCAGGAGTTGATTTAACTAATTGCACAATAAATAAACGCGGGGATGGGGGCCAGTTAAAAGCCACTGGAGTTGTCAGACTTCATTTGCCTGATGCCTCAGTTTTTTCCAGAGCGGTCGCCCAGCCCCTTAGACGGCTGCAGAAGGTTGGCCTAGCCCTGTAAGAGCCCGGTGTTCTCGCCTGGGAAGAGGGGGAATAAAAACCGCTGGGTCTGCAAGGACGCCTGCGTTCCTCGGCCTCTTTTCCGACAAAGCCCCCCAATGTGGTCAGTCAAGAAACTTGGCGGGCGGGGGGGGGGGGAATAAGGGGAGGGAAATCTGCCCCTATTTGATTTGAGGGGAATCTTGAGACGCAGGTGTCCTGGCTCCCCACCTGCTCTCTAACCACTAGACGCCACTCTCCTTGCACTGGATGAACTGCGGCAAGGTGGGGGGAGACAGGCAAACCCAGAACTCCCAAGAAAGTCACCTCCGGGGCCCATCTAGTAGTTGACGACGACCCTTCCCTCCTACCTTGTTTCAATCCGCGGGGGGGCGGGGACGACGACACCCCCCCTCCGATTTAACGAGCCATTTCACGGGGATGCGCCCATCCCTCCTAGGGCCACATTCTCTAGCCAGCCCCGGAGGCAGTTCGCCTCGGCCAAAGGGCCCGGGTGCCTGGCTTTTAAAGAAGAGGCCATTCCCCCGCCCCCCGCGATCGGGGAGCGGGCAGGGACCCCTCGGCCAGACTCCGGTGGCCAGGTCCCAGCAACTTGGTAGCTGGGCCGGAGCGTCAATAAATCAGCGGCCCACACACAAGAAACTCCTCTCTGCTCCCTGCGGGCCGGGGGCGGCTAGCAGCTGGGCTAGGACTCAAAGGAGCCCCCCACACGTCCAGGGCTCCAGAGCCAGGCTGGAGGTGGGCGATGAGTCGTGGGGCGGACTGTCGTGGGTCCTTGCTTGTGCTTGGTGTCTGTGCCCGGGACAGATCTGCGGCTCCCTCCCAGGCTTGGCTTCAGTGGGGGCCCAGAGCGACCACCGGGCCGGGAGCACTCCGTGTGGTGGTTATGGGCAAAGGTCTGGTGTGACGGTAGCGAGTTCATGGGTTAGGGAGAAAAGGGGGGGATACATGAGACCACCCCACAGATAGTCCAGTCCTGCCCCCCCCCAGCTCTCCTGCTGGCCCTCAGTCCGACCACAGCCCCGGCTGTCCCAGCCCCGAGCGCACCCTGGCTCCCCCAACACCCCTCAAGCCATCACTGGAGATACAGGTGCCGAGCTTCAGAGCCGGCGGGACAAGATGTCCCACCCACGGTAGGCAAAGGATCCAGGCTAGGTCCCCCCGTCTTGGTAGGGCAGAGGACAGGGAGCCAGGTGCCCTTGGATGTGCCCCCCCAACCCACCCGATAAGCCACTGTGGCCCGCAGGGGACCAGAGCCAGACCTGGAGACAGGACAGAGAGAAAATCCAGAGGGGCAGCAGGACTGGGGGTGATAGTCCCCACTCCCCATCCTTGATGAGTCCCCCGGGAGGTAGCTGATCAGCTTCCAACTGACTAGTGGAAGCTCTTGGCTAGACTGAGGCAAGGTGGGTTGTTTGGGGTTCCGGGTTTGCGCATCACCCAGCACGTAGGGGTCAGGTTCATGACCGGGACGCCTGGGTACCACACCTAATAGCAATAAACATGTACAGCGCCTAGCACCACGGAAGCCCCTTTCCCGGCCCAGGCGCCCCACTGTGCTAGGAGCTGTACATTTACAATAGCGCCTTGGAGCCGCAGAGGTCAGGCCGGCCGTCTGCCACCTGCTACTCAGCCGCGCAAGCAAAGCAAGTGGGAAGTCTGGACCCAGTTCTCCCGGACCATGATCCGCACACTGCCAGTGCCCCCCCCCCCACCCCCGACCCCTACCAGGGGGCCGGGAGCCGGCAAAGCGCGGGAGGCTGCCGAAAAGGCCAAGCTGCTGCCAGAGCCTGGGAGGTGACCTAACCCGGGCGGGGCCGGCGGCGCCAGGTTCCAAGAGTCTCACGTCCAGCGCCCCCCCCCCCC
>ML685880.1:1106104-1131033 GCA_007922175.1 Pelusios castaneus | reverse complement strand
CCCCCCCCCCGCCTGCCAGCCCCCCTCCGGCCCCCCAGAGAAATACACCCGGCGACGCTCCTTTTCATCAAAGGCCTCTCTCAGCCCCACCGGCGGGCCGGCGACTCAGACGTGACATCACCCCTCCCGCCGCTCCCCGAGACGCCCCCCCCCCGTGCTACGTGCTGGCCAGCGTAGAGTCCCTCTCCCACCGCCGGCTCTCCCAGGGCGGACACTAGTCACCGCAGGCTGCTGGTGGAGGCGACGCTGGTAGGAGCCCAGAGACCATGGTGATGGGCACATTGACTATAAAACACCCCTCCCCCACACTATTCATGGACATATCTCCCGAACCCACTCCTCCTTTGTCCGTCCCCCTCCCACCCAAATATGCTTCGCTCAAAGCCCTTCAACACAAATCGGCGCAGCTGGCTCCAGCAGTAGAGGGGGCATGACACACACACACGGTCAGCGTGGCATTAAAGTCTCTGCCTGGAGAGGGAGAACGTGCAATTAATCAGAGTAGCTCCTCACTCCCCTCCCCAATAGATCGCTCCTCGCTGCTGCCAAGCCAATTCGGTCTCTAAAGATGCTCCTCTTCAGGCAGGGGCTCAGCGTAGCCGCTGCACCTTCCCACCCAGGCCCCCCGTGGCTGCCCTGGGGAGGGAGAAGCCGACTGGTGTGCAGCCCACTGGAGTCTGTTTCAGGCCGGCAGAGTCCCCGCCACTCCAGATCAGCTGGTCCAGGTACCCCAGGCAGAGAGTAGGAGGGCCCAATCGGTGCCAGTGCCCAAGGGTCCCCGCCAACATGGCAGAGAAATGGTTAAGTGAGTTAGACCCAGGTAATCCCGGCAAGTGGAACCCCACTAAGGTCCGTGCCGATCTGAGTTGGGGGAAGGTTCTTTCCCGGGAGATCAGTTTGACTCTGAGCACAGACCAGCCAGTCAAGCGCCTGCGATAGAATGATCGGTACCCCTCGGAGCCCCGGCCCACCCCGCCTAGTGTTCCATTGCCCGCTGTGACCATCCTCCCTGCATGCCTGGGGATTCCTTCCTGACCCCTACTGGGGGTTGGCTGGGGCCCTGAAGCATGAGCTTTAGGAACATTAGACACAAACCGGAAGCGAGCCCGTGGGTTTCTGAGCTGAGCACGTGACCCCAGTGCGCTGGGGAGAGCCCCCCAGCCCCCCCGCATATTGTGATTATATCCTCTCATGCTTGATTTTTAAAGCCAACACTGCAATTTTGGGGCACGCCCGATTTGTGATGTTTGAGCATTTGGGGCTGGCGAGCCTGCACATGGCGTTTCTTAGCAAACCAGCGCTGCCCGGCAGAGCCCCTCTGCCCATATGGTCCCTGGAGCATCGTCGCCCCGTCCCATGCCGGGGACAGCAAATTGCTCATATCCCTTCGCTCCAAGCACCCCTCAGTCCCGGGGTGACGGCAGCGGCATTTCCCTACACTTGAACTTAAGAAGGGGTGGAGGCAGGCCGCCCATGGACCCTCTGCCAGCTCTGCAGAGTGCACCGCGCCCCCCCAGCCGGCGGTGGGCTGACCCCACAGCAGATCAGGGCTCCTGTGCTAGGGAGGTTAGACGCAGTTAGCGACAAGATCGAGTTGCAGTGCCGGACAGGAGGCTCAGTGGCTTCCTCGGCCGGCCCCGTGCTGAAGGCTTTGGGCTGGGATCCAGGAGAGCCGGCTCAGCTCGTGCCTCAGTTTCCCCATCTGTAACATGGGGCTAACGCTCCTGCCTTTGCCTAGTAAGACCGTGAGCAGCTCCACGGTGCAACGGGGTGGGGCTACCTGCTTTAGGACAGAGGATCTCCACAGCCCCTCGATGTAATGGGGGCTCCCCCTGCTCTCAAACAGGGGTTCCAGCCCCAAGTATAAACTCCACAAACACATCGGGGCCCACAAGGCTGTCCTGCTCCGCCCAGTTATTTGCTTTTCCTCAAGTGTGGCTCTGGACACTTCTCACCTGAAGGTAAATTTTGGGCCCTGGAGCTAGACGCTACCCCAGCTGCGGCCGCCCCGACGGACGGTGCCAAGCCCCCAGGGGGAGAGATAGGCGGGCAGCCCGGCCCCAGAGCGATTCCTTTACACACCAGCATTTTGTTAGACGCCCCTTCTCACCTCCAGCACCCCACTGGCGAGGGGAACCCCCAAATGAGCGCGTCCCTTCATGGCACCGGCTGGCTCTTTGCATCACCTGCCACACACCCGAGCCCCGCCCGCCAGCCGCGTCCAAGACAGCCAAGGCCGAAACACCCGCGGATTCACCCCCCGCGCCTGCCTCCCGGCCACCGGCGCCTGCGAACACACACAGCGCGGCCCGCCCAGCTGTCAGGCGGGGTGATTTGTTAGGACTCCGGGAGCAGGGGATGCGCTCTGCGCGGCCACCGAGTGAAAGGTCCATTGTGTAACCGCCTCCGCCGATCCACCAGACAACAAGCGCTCTCGCTGTGTAAGGCCGGCACCGAGCGACCGGGGCCAGCTTTATGAAGGGGCTTCAGTCTGAGCAAGGGAAAAAATGGTCCACGGGCCGAAATTGCCTCAATCTTGAAAATGAGATCACAGCCCTAAGAAGGCAGGAGTATTTATAATTGACAGCCGGAGGAGATAGTCTACAGTTTGAGAGGGAAGCCCAGGGCTGGAGTAGTAACGGGGCCGGGAGAGGGGGGCAGCAATCCAGCTGTGTGGGGAGGAGGGAACTAACAGCTGGGGGCACCATCAGTAGGGACAATGGCGGCCTGCTGTTTGTTACCTCTGCTTTCTCCTGGTTACCTCCCTCCACCTCTGTCGGGAGTAGGGTTTCATCCGGCTACTCCCAAAGCAGAGGAGTGGGACAGCCATCCCCCGATCCCATTCTTGGGTGCCTTGACCCACCACCCAGCAAGCGGCTGCAGGACGGGGACCGAGCCCGAGCTGATACCCTGCCCAGAGGAACCCCCCCCCGCCCCCGTGCTCAGTGCACTGCCAAAGAGCTGGGCCGGCTCGGTGTTGACCAGCAAGTGCACTGAGCAGCCACCGAGGCACTGGGGCTGCCCGCAGAGTCAGGCACACGGCTGGACCAGGGTTAGGGTAGGGAAGCGTCTTTGCCCCCAGCGTGGGCCGGGAAGCAGCTGCTTGAGAGAATTTCTGCCCAAGAACCCAGAATTCACCCGTCCAGAAAAGAGCTTCTTCCTATAGGGGATTCAGACTCCCACTCGGGACCCTTCACCAGCATTGGGTTCACCCGGCTCATATGGGGTGGCGGACGGCGTTCTTTCCACTGCAGAGAAATGGGACTCCGCCAGAGAGATTCCCACCACAGCGCCTGAGCCTGACCCACCCCAATTTGTGAAGGGAGGGAGGGAAGCGCGGGGGGGTGGTGAAAGGTCCCGATCTATCCCCCCCCCCCGATTTGCCTGGCACACGGTAGTCAATTAACACCCACCCCCACGTTCACACCTGAGGAGCGCGCGGGGGTGGCCGGATGTCTGTCTGGCCTCCCCCCTTCACACGCTGCTATTGCTCCTTGGCCCGGATCCTGGGACAGCGAGTTCATTGCCCGCGGGCAACGCCAGCTGGGTGGGTTCCCGCAGCCCTCACGGATCTTCCTGGAAACAGGGAGGGACGGGGGGAGAGAAAAAACCCTGCTAGATTCCTGATTCCACTCCCGTCCTTTCCCTGCGGTGATAGCCAGCTCTGCATTGCCCTGCACTGGGGAGACTCTACCCCTCCCCCAGCCATCTGCCCTGCTCCGTGGCGCTGTAGTGTGGACAGGAGCTCAGCAGGATGCTTTTTGGGCCCTGCCAGGGCACACGGATCCGGGGCTAGAGAGAGACCTTAGAGGGATGGATGTGGGGTTACAGCAACTACTCTGAACCCCCCAAGAGAGAAAGGTCCAGGGAGATATTAGAGGCTAGTGCTCCAAACTGAGACTCAGCAGGCCTGACTTCTAGTCCCTGCTTGGCTGCTGGATGAATCCCTGCCTGTCTCTGTGCCTCAGTTTCTGCAGCCTATAAAGATGGGGAGAGTGATACCGATTGAATTGAGATCGATGGCTGAGAAGAGCCTCGGAGCATCCTCGTGCTTTGGGGGCAGGTAATAGCAGATTAAAAAGTCAGGCCGATTGTTATCTTTGTCGCCTCCTCGATTATATTTTATCCTTAGCCTAGACTGTAAGCTCTTTGTGACAGGAACCCTCTCCCTACCTCGTCTGTACAGCGCCTAGCACCAGGCCCGTTTTGCGCCCGCTCTCCCCACTGCCTCTAGCTACCCTATGGTCTTCCTCACACCCACAGGGCTCTAGTGTGGGGAACAACCCCACCCCAAGACTCCGTCCAAGACTCTAGAGCCCCAGGCAACCGGGTTACAAAAAAACTCCTCTAAAACAAGCAGCTCCCTGCTGCCAACAAGCAATCTGGAGGTGTGAGGACAGTGCCGGCGGGGACTTGATCCCAATTCAAGTTCCCTTCAGAGGAGACAGGGCCCCGGGTAGCACACCTGGGCCTGGCAGCTGCTATGGAGATGTGCGGTGGAGGGTTGACAGGCAGCTGGAAGCGTAGCTGAGCCGGAGAGCTGAACATCTGAAAATTTGTGTTTTGGGACCCAGCCTGGGAAGCGGCCTCAATTTCCCCCACCCCGGTCCAGTCTCCCCGCATGGAGACGCTGAGATGCAGAATGAGAGACTTTCAGGAAGAGGAGCCTGGAGAGAGAGCCCTAGAGATTGGGTCAGAAGGCGAAAAACAGCTAGAATGGGCAGGCGTCTGGTCCCTCTTGTTCCTCGGGAGCCTAAAAATTGCCCTGTGCACCCAGCTTGATATAAAGCGGGGCAGGAAAGATTTCCTCCTTCTGGGAAAGTTTGAGATTTCACGGCGGAGGGGGAAATCAGATGAACGCACAAGAGACTGTGAATGAAAAACCAAAAAAAAATCAGTTCGAGTTGGAGTTGACGTCCTTCAAACAGTTTTGGGAGCTCTGAAATATTTTTGATTTTGGCCCTTTCTCTTTTTACTGTAAATCAGAGTGAAATTGCCAAACAAAAATGTTGTTTGGAACTTAAAAAAAAACCATCCAGAAACTTTTGAAACAAATCGTGGCCAACACCTCCTGTTCCGACTATTTCAAAATTCTCAACGTTGGCTGAAAATTCATCGGAACTGACCTTTTGCCTGGGAATTGTTCAATTTTCAGCCGACTTGCTTTTTCTTTCCTTTATTTTGCCTAAAAGTTTAATAAAAAAATCCCCCCCCCCTCTAATTTGAGGCACCTGTTTTTTGGCAAATTCCGAAGGGGGAGCCGTGTTAGTCTAGTTCAGCAAAACCAACAAGGAGTCCTGTGGCACTAACAAATTGTTTGTGACTAACAAATTTATTTATCGCATGAGCTTTGATCTTCAAAGCGAATGACGAAGTGGGATTTTCTCCCACGAAAGCTCGTGCGATAAATAAATGTGTTAGTCTTTAACAGTGCCACAGGACTCCTTGTTTGTTTTGCTGTGGGTTTTTTTAATCACTTTAGCCATATGACACCCTCATCCCCCCCCTTACTGAGGAATCTATAGATTATTAAGGCTGGAAGTTTTTAAAAACTAGCCCAACTCACTTTTCATCCTTCGTGACGATTTATACACAGAGAAAAATTAGAGCTGACTGCGAATTTTTTATTAAACTTTTTTCTAGCATTTCACCTAGACTAGTCAGCTGCAGTAAATTATTGCTAATTAAATTCAATTGTTAAATTTTTTTAAAGTAAATTTTAAAATTAAATTATTAAATTTAAACTAAATTAAATTTAAAAAATGAAATTAATTTTGGATTAAATTTAGATTTAAATTAATACATTATTACATATTGCTAAATTATTAAATTAAATATTAATACATTATTTCTATTACTTCTCTCATCCTCACACTCCAGTAAGTCACTGGCAGGGCTGGGAAAAGAACTCACCCAGGAGTTCAGACCCCAGCCTCATCCTGCTCCAGCCACTAGATCTCTTCCAGGCCTGGTGATAGAACCCAGGAGTCCTGACTGCCAGCCCCAGCTGCTGCTCTCTTGATCTGAGGGCTCTTAATAGACAGACTCCAGCCAGCACTGCAGAACAACACGTTACCTACCAACCTTCCTTGAATTAAGTTCCACACCAGAGGCAGCTGCAATTTAGCGCAGCATGAAGTGGTTCAATGTATTACCAGGTGTGCATAGCATCTTGGAGGGGGCCAGCCCTCTAAAAAGCCCAGCGCTAGGTAACTTTGAGCCTTTAAGATGAATTAAAGCACAAACCCAGCGGCAAGGGGGTTGGAGGAGTGTGAGTCTTTGGCCTCACGTCAAGGCAGTGACCAGCTCTGGTTTAGCCCCTGATCATCCTGGGGGCCTGTTGGATAGTCTGAGCCACTCATGAGTTGTCCTCTCTATGCTGGGTTGGGACAGCGGCGTCCAAGCGATTTGCTGCTCCACCCAGCCCCAAGTCCGTGTGCACGGGGTAGGGTGCGATGAAGCTATCTGAAGGAGCACGAAGGGTTCTTTATCGTAATTCTCTCCGCGGCTCTCCTAGGGAGCCAGGAGCGAACCTCCACAACAGGCTCTGTGGAAATCGGACTTTCCTTTTTTGCAGGAAATGCCCCGATTTCAACTCCTTCTGTTTCGAAATCGAGTGAAAGCGGAGGGGGGGGGGGGGCGGAGTTGAACTTTACCATGACATACGGAAAAGGGAATCTGTTCTAAATGACAGAAAAATAAAAACGGCCCGGCTGAAAAAGCCTCAAAATGGGGTGTTCTGACATGACGGGAAACTCATCTGGGCTTTCCCCTAACTGAATTCAACTTGACCAGAAAGACGCGTCAATTTCAAGGGAAGCGGCATTCTCGTCAAGAAGGAAACTGACAAGACGTTTCTAGCCCGCGCGGCTCCGCCTCTCTCGGGGGTCAGACCCTCAGCGCGCCGCCCAGGACAGTGCGGGCAAGTGGAAGGAGCCCCGGATAACTTGCGTCCACATTGCGGAGCGCCCACTGTTTCGATCGCCCGCCTTAGAGGTGCAAAAGGCAGCTGGCGCCCATAGGGCGGTTAAGCCAATCTCTAAGGGGTCAGGTCTCCGTCCTCAGTCCTCCAGCCCTTCCACTAGCCCCTATACAGCCTGAGGGGCGCTGTCTGGCCCGCCCCGGGGAAACCTTGCCACCTGTTGCATCAAGGAGCCAAGATCACGCGCCAGCCCGAGAACCCAGCGCTTATTGATCAGTTTCCAGCCCGCCTGAGGGCCAGGCCCCCAGCTGACTACAGACAATATTTAAAGGCCCAAGAAAGGATGATGGCAGGAAGGGGCCGGGGGGAGCAGCGATTAAATTTAGCAGGCGCATCAGCACCCAGCTAGGCTGTCAGGCACTATATATGGATCCTGGACTCTCGCCAGTAGCTGACACCACAGCGAGCTCTGGGCTAAGCAGCACCCCTGAAGCAGCGGGCCTTCCTGCCCAGTGACCCCACCACAGTTCTGGGAGGGAGGGGGAGTTAAGAGGTGTCTATGTAAGAAAAAGCCCTGAATATTGGGACTGTCCCTATAAATTTGGGACCTCTGGCTGCTTATAAACCGCTCTTAAGCCACCCCTCTGTAATTTGTCCGGCCAGTACCAGCATGAGGGGCTTGACCAGCAGCCACCGCCACACGGCTTCTGAACCGCTCCGTCAGCGCATTTCCAACCAGGAAGGTTCCCAGCTGATCCGCCCCACTGGGTCTTGGCCTGAGATCCAACCAACTCGTTCCACCTGCGCCTTCAACCGGCCGGGTTGGCTTTCGCCACGCGGATGCTAGAAGCTCTGGTCTTGCTGGCTGTGACCCACCGTGTTAAACACCCGCCCGCCTCTATGCGGGGGATCAAACAGCCTCGCTTTTTTATTCGAGCTTTCTTTCCACTCCGCTGGGCCCCAGCTCAGTCCCCGGGCTGGGCCGTCACCCGGCCTCAGGATCCCCCGCGTGCTTTACGTTGGTGGACAGACATAAAGCAAGAAACGAGCCGCAGGCGGCACCTCTCGGCCGTCCCCACAATGAATGCACCCTTCAGGCTGCTGCACGGATTTAGCCAGCCCCGCAGAATCTGATACACCGCAAGATGAGGTGGGGCCGAGGGGGTGGGAGGCTGAGTCTATAGATTCCCCCACCGTGCAGCTGGGAACGAGCTAGTGCTTCCCCTGCCCCCCCCTCACTCGCCCCAAAAGAGGCTCCTGATCTAGTCCCAATACTCCGGTTTGGGATTCATCCCAGTGCAGCTATTCCCTTCCCCCGGCGCCCGCCAAGGCCTGCCATGGAACAGATGAATGGCCTGACGTCACCATGACTCACTGCAGTCGCCAGCCACGGGCAGGGAGCAGGTTATGTCTGGGGTCTTCGGCTCAAGTGTCAGGAAACTGAACCAGTGGCGGTGGAGGAGCGACTCCCCCAGCCGGCGCAGCAGTAGGCTTTTACCCATTAGATGCTAGAGGGAAACGCTGCAGCAAACAGCTATCTCATAGGCTTTTACCGTGGAGAAAAAAACAACCTCCTGTCCTTAAAAAGGTCACTCCACCCTGAAAAGCAACTGTGGAAAGAGTTTGTCTCAACCCCCAGCCCTTCCTCAGCCAGATCTAGCAAGCAAGGAAACTCACCACCTGAAAGCGGGGCCTACTGGGAAGCCTGGGTTCTCAGTTCCAGCCCCTGCCGGGTGACCTCGGTGAAATCACCTACCGGCTCATCTTGTCTATTTGGACTGTGAGCGCCTTGGGGCAAGGACTCGGACTAGGCGTTCGTGCAGAAAGGTGAAACACGGTCTTGCACCCTTTTTACTCGAGGGTGGGATCCCAGATTCCTTCTACCTGTGGATTTTCCAGCCTTGAATCCCACCAGGGTTCATCCCTCTGGCTGGGAGTTTTGCTCTGGTCTTAAAAGCTGCAGGATCAAGAACCCGGCTGCTCAGATCAGTTCCCTGCATTTGCATCAAGATCCTTCCAGTCGCCAGACATTGAGCCTCCCTGAAGCCATTTATTTCTAGGCCTCGAGAGCTAACCCGCCGGCCAGAGCCTCAGCAAGCGTCCCATGGCAGACACCTGCTTGAGCTCCCAGGTCATAATAACACGGCCAGTCCCTGAGGCTCTCCAGGCACTTTGATGAGCACTCAGACTTGCACCTGTTCTCCCCCCATGGGTAGATTTAAAAACGCATTTAATAGAAAGGGAAACTGGGGCACAGAGAATAATCGCTACTTGTCCTATGTCACAAGCCTGGTAGAGCACCCAGGAGGCCTGACTCCCCTCCTCTAGCCACTGGATTTCCCCCCTTCCAGAACTGGGAAGAGAACCCAGGAGTCCTGGCTGGGATCCCCTATTCCTGCTCCAACTCCCTTGCTCCACAGGCATTTCGGGAGAACCATATTTCCGCGAGCCCACCCAGCGCCCGAGGAGGGACAGCCGCTCCTTGATGGCTGTAACCTTGCAAAACCCAGGGGCATGGAAGAGGGGCTGAATTAGGGAGGGGGAAGCTTTGCAGGCAGTCAGGGTGATGTTTAGAGGCCAGGATGCTGGGCAACTGAGGAGTGGGGCGGGTGGACCTTTCTTCCTTTAGAGCCCCCAACGAAGAAGCCGCCCCCACCCAGGGAGGTGGAAGGGCCAGGATCCGAGAAAAGCTCCACGGTCTTCCAGGCAGCGACCTCTAGCAGCTACCCAACGCCTTCCTTCATCCCCGGGGGCGACAGAAGTGTTCCCGGCCAGTGGACCCAGCTGCCAGGCGCGTCTCAGCGCCCAGTCGAGGCTGATCCCCCCACCCCGCCGTCCGGTCCCATTCATTCGCAGCTTCGGTCTTTTTTCTGCGGGGTCTGCTCGGCCCAACGCCCGGGACACGGCCCCGGCCCAACGAGCAAAGGGAATTTCTGCCACAGGCCTTGCCAGCTGGGGCAGATCCCCCACCCCAGGGATCCTGGAGGGGAAGCTAAGCAGAGGGGCCCCCAGCTCTTCCAGAACAGCCAGCAAAGCGCCCCACTGCGCCCATCCAACACCAGCAACTTACACCACTGCCCGCTTTAAATACCCACCCGCCCTCTCTAGCCCGCCCCTCCCCCAGAGTCAGACTCCCCACAGCTGTGCTTCCCCCTAGCTACCCCACCTCACTCCCTCTAGCCATCCCCTGCCCCATAGTCAGACCGCCCCAGTGCCACAACTCCACTCTCCCCCCTGGCTAGCCATCCGCCCCGCTCCCTATTGCCATCCCCTCCTTTCTCTCCCCCCATGATTTTCTCCTCTCCCCTCCCCATAGAGCCAGCCCACATCTGTACCCCCTCCCCCTAGAGCCAGCCCCCCATCCCTGTACCCTACTCACATCTCCCCATAGAGCCACCCCCAGTCTATATTCCGCTCCCCATCGAGCTACCCCACTCCCCCATGAGCCCCACAGCCTATACCTCGCCCCCTCCCCATGGGGCTGGCCCACACCCCCTCTCTACACCGCCCCTCCCTGAGCCACCTTACCGGGGACCTGTCCCAGCGGAGCGGGGCCGCCAACGCGGAACCCCCCAGGAGCAGCAGCCCCCAGAGCAGGCGGGACATGGCTCGAGAAGAGGCAGGTCCCCACCGTCCGTTCAAGGCGCTACCGGGACCCGAACCGGTCCCTACAGCCGGGCTCCCGGGTTATAAAGTCCGCCTCCCCCGCGTGTAAGCACCTCCGCCAGCCACGTGGAGTCATCGGGCAACAACAGCTGGGGCGGAGCCGCCCCCTTTTGGAGCAAGCCACGCCCATCCGTCTATCCAACCCCCCACCTGGGGGCTGGGGAGCTTCCACCCCTTCTCTCTCCCGAGGGTGAGGGGCACCCATGGGCTGGGCCAGGCTAGACAGCCAGCTCTCCCGAGGGGTAGGGACGGGGCGGGTTCTGCTTGCAGCCGGTGTCCCAGGCTATTAGAGAGACCAGGACGGCGAGGAATCAGCCCAGCTCCGATGGGGCGGAGGGGCGAGCTTTCCCTCCCCACATCAGGGTCTCCAGACGGCTTCCACATACGCCGGGGAAGCCCGTCTCTCTCGCCAGCCGGCGCTGGGCCGAGGAGAGGCCATCTCGCCCGCCTTGGCTCTGTGTAGACAGGGCAGGGCTCCAATCGCATCCTGGTGTAGACAGGTCCCAGAAGGGGGATCCGTGTCAGTATAGTTCAGCTAAACAAACAAGGAGTCCTGGGACACTTCTAAAGACTAACACATTGATTTATCGCATGAGCTTTCCTGGGAGAAAATCCCATGCGATGAATACATTTGTTAGTCTTCAAAAGTGCCACATAGTGGCATAGGGAGGATGTCCAGTGCCTATGGGGCCAAGCCCACATTTATGCTTCCCCAGGTGCCCACACCACTCCACAAGCCCCGCAACCCCCCAGCAGCCCAGCGACCAGGGGCTTGGCCCCCACTGCCCCCCCCCCATGCCACTGGTCCCACTAGACACTTTCTTTGTTATCCTAGTGTAGACGCATCCTCCAGCAACAGAAAGGTTTCTTTCCCCATCAGTGTAGTTAATTCACTAGACAGGTGGGAACTGGGTTGATGGACAACCTAGCCATATCTACAGCAGGGGCTAACCACAGGATCAGGCCACAAAGTTTTTCTCAGCCCGGAGCTAGCCGGTCTAATTGGTAAGAGCAGATTAGGCTCTAGATGAGGCAGACATGGAGTAAGCAAGGTGGCTGGTTTGAGCATGCTTAGCCATAGCTCGCCTGTCCCCAGCTCTTGGAGCAACTAGTCTAACACTAGGTATTCATGTTGTCTGTGTAAGCCCTCATCCACCCCTAAAAATTAGATCAGCCTAGGTACAAAACTCTGAGCTGTGAAAAAATTCATAGTTAGGTGGATCTCTATCCTCAGGTAGATGCAGCTAGGTCAGCTGAAAATTTCTATCTAGCGACTGCCTTTTAGGGAGGTGGATTAGTTACAGTGATGGAAAACCTGTCCATCTACACTACAGCTGCTGGGCAGAGGCTGCTCTCCTGGAGCCACTGTGGTATAGACATGCCTTTCATGGCTGAGGGTTTGTTTAGAACCAAACAGAAAAAGCCCCACTATGAGGCTGACCTCCGGTAGATCCTACAGCAGTGGGTTCTGCATGTGAATTGTTCCTCTTGTAAAAACAGAGTATTTCCTCTTATCAGTTTTAAATTTGCTTCCCTAATACTTCATGACTGTATAGTTATGAGGTATGATTGGTGATAGATAGATGGCTGTATATAGGGATAGACAGAGGGATGTGTTTGAAGATAGATAGATAGATAGATAGATAGATAGATAGATAGATAGATAACCCCCATATTTTAAATGGTTTCTTAGTCTATGCCTCAATTTTGCTCCTGGTTCTAGACAAAACTTCCTGGCGTTGGAAGATAGCTATAACACAAGTGAACACTTTCCCCTTTTTAAGATCCTCCAAGCCTGCTACAAAATGAACACATGAAACCTCACAATTGCTCACTTGGAGCTAGACAGGTGCTCTCCCATTTTATGGAAAGGTAAAATTGAGGCACGGGCAATGAAATCAGTTGTCCAAAGACACAGGATCAAAGACAGCTGAGAGATTAGAACTCAGGAATCTAGACTCTCAGTCCCCCCCCCCCCCGCTTTGACCATTAGATCCTACTTCCCTCCCAGAGGTGGACATAGGATGCAGGAGTGGACAGGGGTGAGCAGGGAAGCCCAACCCCACCCTGCTTAGCTCATCCATTCCCTCACAGCTGCCCCTACTTATCTCAGACCCCACTCACGACTCCTTACAGGCCTAGCACACTGACAGCCAGGCACCCAAGAGTGGCCGGAGCCCAAATCCTTAAGGAAACTGAGGCACCGAACCTTGGGTTGCCACCAAGGGCTTGGGCTCACGCATTTTAAGAGATATGAAACAGGGCATCAGGCTATGGTTCCCTTTTAGTCATGCCCCTCTGGGAGGAGAGTGGGGTCTAGTGGTTAGAGCAGGGGGGACTTGGGAGCCAGGACTGCTGGGTTTTAGCCCTGCTTTGGGAAGGGGGGAGTGGTTACAGCAGAGTGGGGGGGAAACTGAGTCAGCTCCTATATCCTATAACCAGTACCTGATAAGTGACAACTCACATAGCTGTGGTCCAGTGGTACAGACACAAGACATCCAAAGCAGGCTGTGCTTAGAGGAGATGCAGGCCCCCCATTATCCCCTCCAGCTTTGATCTACAACAGTTAGTGGAGTTTGCTGATTTCTTTAGGGGGACACAGTTGTGTGACTGACAGCCCCTAGTGGCCATAGGTCTATATGGCACCTTCTGTGCCAAGGAGGTTCAAAATGGATTGTGTGCAGTTTGCTGCTCGGGGTTGTGAAGTGGGTCCCAGGAGAGGTACCCAGGGCATGGGCAGCTTCTCTTTAGCCACTCAGGCAGCGGCAGGATAGATTAGCCATTGTGTCATGTTGCACTAAGATGCAGCTGCCTCTGGGGTGGAACCAGGGATGCCCCTGGATCCCAGTTCTGAGATGCAACCACTTCTAGGGGGTAGGGATGGAGAGGTAGCCACCGCTGAGGTAGGACATAGCGACTGTTCACCCTGGGGCCCCTCATCCAATGTCAAGGGGGGTGCGGCTACTGCTGAGGGTGGGGCACAGCAGCTGTTTATGCCGGCTGTGAAAAGCACCCCCCTATCACTGTACAGGCCAACTGATCTAGGGATTAACCCGCTCTCGGCCACGCTGTTGCCACACACTGATGTTGTGCTCCGCTCCAGAGGTGGCTGCATTTCAGAGCAGGAAAGGAACTCATTCAGGATAGGCAGCACGAGCCAGGACTCCTGGGTTCTAGTGCGGGTAATCCTGCCTCCTCTTTGTGCCTCAGTTTCCCCTCCCATCCTTTGTCCATTTACTGTATGGGCCAGCCCCTCATAGGAACTTAGGTGCCTAACTCCCCTTGGGAGAGTCTCAGCCAAAGCTCTTGTGGGCTGGGGGCTGTCGGCAGCTGCGTAGGTACAGTGTCTTGCACAATGCAGACCTGATTTTGGTTGATATCACAGTAACAGAAGACCCCCCCCCCCATGCACTTGTCTGTTCAGCTGTTCCCTCTTTTATTTACTGAAAGAGCAACCGAACTGGCATGTCTTTTTTATTGTCCTCCCTTTGCAGGGGTGAAGGTCCCATAAATAAACAGCTCCTTCTCTATACACACAGTTTTAGAGTCACTTCCCCTTTAAATAGGGATTCCCACAGCCTGGGTTCCTGGCCTGGGAGAGAAGTGGTAACTAAGCACTCAGCATGGGTTTGGAACAGCCTCAACCTGTGCTGTGGGGAGGGTCTAAATGGCTGGCTCCCTATACTCCTCTGGATTTGGACTGGAGTCGGATACAGCACAAGGGACGGAAAATCAGGGCGAGTTGTGCCCTCTCCATTATTGTGCCTCTTGGGCCACATATACCAGCCCTGCTGAGCCAAGGAAATTAGACCCCCAAATGGCCTGGGAGCAGTCTGCCACCGGTTGGGCTGGAGTCCAGCAAGCCTGTCTGAGCCGTCGTGAACTATCTCCGCCCTTCACCAAGGCTTTGGGCTGCACCAAGGAGTCAAAACAACCAACACAGACAGAAGAATCGCAGAGTCCTTCCTGGGCTGGGCCCCACAGAGGAGAATGTCTCATCAGTTGCTTTCTAGTCTGGCCCCCCCATGGTCCCCTCCAGTCAATTCCCCTGGGCTTTGGCCAGTTCTAGTTATAAAAGTGTCCTAACCACGGGGCTTCCAACCTTCCGCTGGCCGCTCCGGCGCCTGTTTGCTCCGCCCCTTGTGAAGTTACTGGTTGTTTTGTCCCCAGCCCCAGGAAGCCTCAGTGCCAAAATCGCTGGGCTTTGAGCACACAGACTAGGCACTCCATCCAGGCCCCCAGCTGGCCTTTCATTGCACCATCTCTCCTTATATGGGTTCCTGAGCAGGAGCCCGGCTGTCATCCTTGGCTAGGGGTGCCAGCTCCTCTCCCTTCAGCTTGTAAACGAAGCAGATAGAGGTGATGCTGCGGGATGCGAGGGATTCCGAGCGGATCTGCTGGGGGCGATTGTCCCCTGCTAGGAGCCGGGAGGCGCTGTCTGTCACTAGGAAAAGCCCATAGGCCTCGGGGTTGGAGACGCCATATTTCTGGCTGCACACCACACATACGGCAGCTGCGGTCATCTGGGCGGGCACAGGGATGGCCTTCTGGTTACTGAAGGGCTCTTGGAAGGAGACGTAGAGGATGTCCTGAGAGAAGGGAAAGAAGAGAAATCAAATAGACTAGAGGCTATGGCGATGGGCATCCTCTACATACCAGAGACAGATCAGATGAAGAGAGAGGGATGTGATTTAGGGGATAGGGCACTGGATTGGGACTCAGGATATCTAGACTGTAGTCCTGCTGAGTGATCTTGGGCAAGTCCTGCCCCCGCTCCATGCCTCAGTTTTCCCTCCCACCTTTTGCCTATTTAGAGTGCAAGCTCTTCATGTCACAGGCTGCGTCTAACTGTGTGGTGCCCAGCCCAATGGGGACTTCACCTCAACGGAGACGTCTAGGTGCTACGTAATACACCTAGTAAGCAACCACAGTTGGATCAAGAGACAGACAAGACAGTGAATTCTTCAAAGCAGCTGTGTCTGACTCATTATTTAAAGTTATCAAGTATGTATAAGTTAGAGTGAAGCTGTTATTTGGCGCCTCATCACCATTCCCGCTGAATAAGGGTGCTGGGCCTTTAAGGAGGCAGGGGTGCTATAACTCCACCCACTGGGAGGAACAATGCCTATATAAGCAAGGGCAGATAGCTACAGGGAGGCCTGCCTAACTGGTACACTCAAAGTCAACTCTTTGGGCCTGCCTCGCTGTGGGCTGCTCATGTAAACAGGACGAATGGCAAAGCCAAAATTCAGACCAGTGGGTTCCAAAAGCACTGGAGTCTCTGGGGATAGAGAATCTCCCTTAGCTTTCAGCGTTGGGTCTATGACACACGCACAACTGAGCAATGCCATCTCAGTGCAGCGGAGCAGTGGTGATGATGCAGACCCCTGCGACAGCTCATGGCCACAGTCTGCAGTCACACGTGGTCCTTTGGTCCTTCCAGCCCAAGGCACTTCCACCAAATATCAGGCTGGACATTAACTTGTCACTCTGCTTTCTTCGCGGCCAAAGAGCAGAACGGTGTGGCGCTGATTAGTTTCAGAGGGTGGAGTGGGTACTGCACATCCTGAGGACCATGTCCTTAGCTAGCTTCTATACACATTCTGAAATGCACCGACACTCCTTCTGTTTTCCCTTGGACTGCACTTTATGATTGATTCCTTTCTGAGATCCCCGTGCAGACACGTCACGTATGCTGCCTGTTGCACTTTGCTCGCTCTCCTCTTCTGCTTTGTCTGCTAGCTCCACATTTTACACAGGTACAAGGCTATTGGGAATTTATGTTTTGTTCATTGTTTCGTGTCTTTGCACAGAATAAACCCAAATAGTGCCATCCCATTTTTTGCAGGGGGGGGAGGAGGGAAACTGAGTCACAGAGAGGCAAAGGGACTGGCTCCAAAGGTCACCCAGGAAGTCAGGGGCAAAGAACCCAGGAGTCCTGACTCCCACTCCTCCCCCGCTCTAACCACTAGCCCCCACTCCCTTTCCAAAGCTGGACATAGGACCCAGGAGTCCAGACTCTCCTCCGCTCTAACCACTAGCTACTCCCACCAGAGGCAGCCCCTGTTCGAGCAATGACTTCCCCGGAGCAGCTGGCTCTACCTGGGAGCGGCGCCGGCCACCTTGGCTGTGATGGATGGTGCGCCGGCGCTGCCACTCGTGGATAGAGTGCTGAGCCTCAATGCTGATCTGGCGAGTCACCATGGCCGGCTTGAAATTGCTGATGTGGTAGAGCGCCCCAAACCAGGTGGTGAGGTAGTAGCCGCCTGCGGGAGGGAGTAATGCGGGGTTCAGACAACAGTGGACCACGGACACCCATGTCACCCCACAGGGGCTGGTGCACAGAGAGGATAAAAGCTCTACTGTTGCTGCCAGCAGAGGGAGACCCCCCCCTCACACTCTTCTGGCCTGTTTGCTTCTTACTCTCTCTCCTGAGTTTGCCAGCAAGGAAGCCGAGTAGCACCAGCTTCCCCAGGCCCTGTGAGGCCAAGACCCCACAAACCCAGCTCAGCCAAGGGTTCAAATGGGGAGGGAACCGCCCAGCATCTGCCTTCCACTCCTGCGGCCCCAGCCCAGCTGCAGGCTCAGCCCCAAGGGATTCCCAGAGCGCCAGAGCGGTAAGAGCGGCACTGGCCTATTTTGCCCAGCCGAGTCAAGCCCCACCCCGAGGGGGCCCAGCCTGACTGAGGTGGGATGAGGGAAGGGCCCTGACCTTCTCCCTGCAGTTGGCTGGGGTCCAGCAGCTCCATCATGTATTCTACGTCCAGCTGCACCGAGACAATGTCGCACTTCACCAGAACGTAGGTCAGCACAGGCAGGAAGTCATCAGCCCCGTAGACCTCTGAGCAGACAGACAGACGGATGTGTGGTGAGGATGGCCCCCCTGCAGTGGCTACTCCCAGCATTCCAGGGAGGGGCGATTTCACCCCCTGCGGGGGCATTTCCCAATCCCCAGGTGACAAGGTACCCACTATATCCCACATGATCCCTCCCCCACCATCCATGGGCACCATTCCCCCCAGAACTCCCCAAACAGGCCCATCAAGGCTGGAGGGGGAGGAATGGTAGCTCAGAAACACTTCACAGGTGTGGGCACACCCAGGAGACTGGGTGTCAGCATGTGGGGGAAATGTCTCAGGGTGGGGGAGGTAGGGCACCATCTTTGGGGGCGAGAGTCTAAGTGGCTTCCCACGTGTCTCCTGGGCGCTCCCTAGGGGTTTGGGGTAGATTTCCTAGGGGCTGTTCTCCTGGCCACCCCATCACTGAATGCCAGGCTCCCAGCCCCCTACCCGTGCTGCCTGAGCCATGGTTCATAGCCTCGTAGATCAGCTTGCAGGCCTTGAGCAGGTGGGTCTCTTTCTTCTTGGGCGAGTAGTCCTGGTGCATCTGGGTCAGCTTGGTCTGGATGCGCTCGAGGGCTGGGGTGTCGGGCACGCCGGCTGTCACCCCCAGCTCTGCCAGGCTCTGCTGGCTCATGGTCAGCTGGTGCTGGCGCAGAGCCTGCAGGCTGCCGTCCCGGCTGCGGAAATCCAGGAGCTGCCCATAGATACAGTCCCGCAGCGGCTTCAGGATGCACTTGTACAGGGCTGCCTCCACCACGGAGCCTGGGGGGCAGGAGATGGAGGGGGAGAGAGGTCAGGCCGGGGGGCCCGGCCTACAGCAGGAACCCTGTCCCCCTTGGCCCTGCTACGGCACGTCAGGCACTGTGGGTAGTGGGACCTGGGAAGGCAGAAGTAGCTGCAAACGAGGGGAGTTCACTGTGTAGGCCCAGTACTCCTGGGTTCTCTCCTTAGATCTGGGAGGGGAGTGGGGTCTAATGGTTAGAGCAGGGAGGGCCTGGGAGCCAGGACTCCTGGGTTCTCTCCCCAGCTCTGGGAGGGGTGGGGAAAGGATACGACACCAACCCCAGAAGAGTTTGCTTCCTCTCAGTCCCCTAAAGCACAGCTAACAGCCTGCCTGCCCCACCTGGGTACAGCAAGGACCCATTACCGGCTGCCCCAGCACCAAGCTGCTATCCTTCAGAAGGGCGGGATTCTCTGGGCCTCCAGCATCAAGGGGCCAGGCCCGATTCCCCTTTAAGAGCTTCACCTTCCTACACAGCCTCCCCCACACCTCCGAGCCCTGGGCTTCCTGCTCACACACGCTGATACTGAGCGAGCTGGAGCGGTTTGACCACAGTGGCCTTTCCGGTTGTTCGCACTGACAGCGCCTTCCTTCCCTGGGGGGTGGGAGAGGAGCTATTTATAACCCACTCCCCCCCTCCCCCATCACAGGCGCCATCTCAGGCAGGGGGATGAGAACTGTTTAGGTGCCCCTCCCCCACTCCAATTGCCTGAGTCAATCCTGCCCCCTCTGCAAGGCTGGTGGAGTCTGGGCAAATTTCCCCTCCCTTCCCAATGGGGTCCCCCAGGGATGGAAGAGTGTGTCTGTGTGTGTGTAAGGGTGGGGGGTGTGGGATAGTTCAGGTCCTGGTCTTTCTGCTAAGTCTTCCCTCCCCCAGAATAGTCATGGGATGTGAGCTGAGACCCAGCAAGTTTGTTGCATGCCAGGAGTCTCTGTAGTATATGTGTGGGGGTGGGGATGGGAACTGAGCAATGGAGGTTGCTGATGCTGGCTGGACTAGAACTGATGACCAGGGATGGCTGAAGAGGGTACTGTCCTGCCATGAGTGCAGGGGACTGGACTTGATGATCTCTCATGGTCCCTTCCAGTTTCTCTGATTCAATGACTTCAAGGTATGATCTACTGAGCTAATCCCCCCCATTGCCAAAAATTTCTCACATGGGGAAGGGGAACATCCCGCTTCTCCTGGATCCCCCACCCTGTTCCCCAGCTTCCAGCCAGAACACACACCTGGTAGCTGCCTCCATCCAGCCGCCCATGTCCAGCTCCCCCCCATCCTGCCCCCTCCCCCATTCCCAGCAGCCAACCCCTCTGATGCCCCAGCCACTCTCCCCGTACCCAGGTCCATTTCCTCTGGGTCGCTGTACTCCCAGGCGTCACGTAGCTCCGAGCTCTCGCACAGGTATCCCTTGAGGTTGCTGATCATTTGGCGGATCTCCTGCAGCATGTCGGTGCTGGTGGGGTGCCGGGCTCCCCCACCCCGCAGCAGGTGCCCCACAAACTTCTGCACCATGCCCCCGACGTAGGAGGTCGGCTCCTGTGCCAACTCCTGGACCCTCTTGGTCAGCCGGCGCTCGGCCGAGAGAAAGCCGCTCAGGGCGCTGCCCACAGCCGACAGGCGGTTTAGCACCCGGCCTGGCAGTGCCGCTGAGTGGCGCTTCTTGCGAGGTGCCACGGGGTTGGTGTCGGCCTCTTCTTCCATGCTGCTGACTGATAGCGAGTCCAGCTCGGGGATGGGTGGCAGGAGCACGTCCCCAGGGGCCAGCAGTGATGACTCCGAGTGGGACTTCTTCAGTGCCCAGGGGGCACCCGGGGTACCCTCGATCCAGGAGACCCGGTGCGGGGACATCGGGCCCTCTGGCCTCTCGGTCGGCGGAGGGGACCGCACCTCCTCTGACACGTTCCAGGCCGGACGGCGCAGCAGCAGCTTCCGTTTGACCGAGGCTGGCTGGGCATCGCCTGTGAGGGAGAGCAGGTGGGGCGCTGAGGGGCTGGTGGCTTGCTCGCGCCATGGCTGGGGGGCACAGCTGCCCCCTAGAAGGCGGCTTGTGCCTCTTGCCCTGTGCAATGCCTTCTAGAGGGCGAGATTCCCAGGGTACCCACTGGGCTGGCCTCATGGAAGGATAACAACCTACAACAAAGCTTGCCACCAAAGGGAGCAACTTCCTCTATGTCTAGCTGGCCACTGGGGACTTGTGGGGGGAGAAATTACCCCCTGATCCTGAATGCAGGGCAATTCCCTCCCCAGGGGCCTGCAGTACCTGCGGCTGGATTTGAACCCTTGACGTGGAGCCAAACGACTCCGCCCCCAAACCAGAAAGTCGCCAGTGCTTACCTTTGCCCACTTCCCCACCTTTCCCGATCTCTGGGGCTCTCAGTTGTCCCCCCTCAGTGTCGGTGGGCACTGGTAGTTTGCCCAGCAGGTTGGGCCCCTGCCCGTTCTTCAGCCGGATGGTGCCCCCTCTCTCGGGCAGGTGGCATGGGGGTGTCGGCCCAGAGGAGAGCCAGCCCACGCTGCTGTGCTCTGACAGGAAAAGAGGGTTGATGAGGCACAGCGCCTCGTCCTCTGACGTCACCCGGATGGAGCAGGCTGGGCTGCTTGTCTCGAGGGGATTGGGGGGGTCGGGGCTGGACCCCATAGTCGCCTTCGCCTCCTTGCCTGTGGCTGATGGCTTAAAGGGAAGGCTCCAGAACCCTGCCGGGGACACCAAGCGGCAGAAGACAGACGTGAGCTCCTAGACGGACAAAATCCAGCTGGGGTAGGGGGTGTGGGAAATTCCGGTGCTCTGTGCTGAGGTGGGAAACAGGTTCATTTCCTGCCCTGCTGCCACACTCTGGGCCTTAGTAGGTAAAGTGAGGCGGGTGGGAGGAGCTGGGAGCCAGGACTCCAGGGTGCCACCTCCAGTTCTGGGTGGGGGAGTGTGTCTAGTGGTTAGAGTTGAGGGGCTGGGAGCCAGGACTCCTAGCTTCTCTCCCCAGCTCCAGGAGGGGAGTGGGTCTAGTGGTTAGAGCAGGAGGTCGGAGCCAGGACTCTTGGGTTCCCTCTCCCAGCTCCATACTGAGGTCTGATGTTGAGCACCTCCACCCATCTGCCGTCCCTGTCCCATTCCACCTCCCGTGGGTGAGGGCGCCTAGAAGTGGAGGGGACCATTCCTGGTGGGCCTGAGATCCGCCTTGGGTGGGCACTCACTCATGCCCAGCGTGGCGATGGCATCCAGGTTGGCCCTGCGGAGGTGCTGCAATGTGGCCGGGAGCCGCAGCGGGAGGGGCAGCACATCCCTGCCAAGCAAAAGAGATGAGGAGCCAGTTATTGGGGCACCGCCACGAGAAGGGAGAGTGCAGCAATGACTCTCCTGTTCCCCCACCCCAGGCAGGACCCTGCCCTCCCAGCACCTGTGACGGGTCGTCCCAGCCTGGCCCCTGGCCTGGAAGAAGAAGGCAGGGCGGGCCCCACGCCAGCCAGCTGCAGGAGGAAGTGGCCCTAGCCACCCTGCCCCCACACTCACAGCTTCCTCATACCCAGGCCAGTGCCCTTGAATCCCCTTCCTGGAAAGCAGGGCTGGATTCGGGTAATCCCTCACCCTTGAAGAGGGTTGTTCCCCAGGAGTGTGGGAACTGGGGAGGGGATAGGCACAAATTGGCCCCCCCTTCACACCTAAATCCCCTCTGTGAGAGCACCTCTTTTGGCTCACGTCTCTCCTCTGCATGGGGTGGGGACAGGTGACTGGGTCTTTAAGAGTAAATGGGGTGGGGGGGGGGGCTGTGTGTCAGGATTCCCTGCTCTAAACCCTAGAGCCCATTCCCTTCCCAGAGCAGGGCAGAGAACCCAGGAGTCCCAGCCTCTAACTGATGAAGGTGAAGGCCCAGCCCTGGAGACAGGAGAGCAGAGACACTGGGAAAGCAACATTAGTTCCCAAGCCCCCAATCCCTCCCCATCTCCCGCTCACCTGCTCACGGAGAGGAAGGCGATCAGTTCCAATAGGCCCAGGAAGCGCAGCTGGGACCCTTCCAGGCAAACAGCTGAAAGAGACAAACACCGGAAGAGGGGCCTGAGGGACAGTGGGTGGCCCAGGTGTGCTGGGGGTTCGACCCCAGCAGAAGCCAGCTGAAAGTTGGGAGAGTCTCAAGTGGCTTGTCCTGGGGTGGGACACATCAGAGGCCAACCCGGTTCTGACGGGGGTGGGAGGGATCTGAGTGACAGGGTCTCCAGTGCCTGATTCCCTCCCCAGTCTGTACTCCAGACAGCACCCCACAGCCAGAAACACCCCATGACCCCACACCACAGATGGGGAATCAGAGGTGCCAAGAAATGGAGAAACCAGGTGACAGAGTCCATACCAGAGGAGGAAAGAAACCCAGGAGTCCTGGCTCCCAGCATCCTGCTCTCATCCCTAGACCCCACTCTCCTCCCGGAGGTGGGGATAGAACCCGGGTGTCACTCATTGGCAGTGTCCAGCACTCATTTAAATCAAGCTCAGGGATTTCTTGACCCTGTGGGGCCTCTTGGAGACTGACCATTCAGGAGCGAGACCAAGCAGCTCCAGGGCAGCTATGACATCTTCAGTGCCCTGATCCATCCCTTCAGGGCTGCACCTTGTAACCCCCCATCCGCTGCCCCCAGGCGCTTTCCATCTGCAGTAGAGATCGATGGGCAGAGATAAGCCCCGCCAGTGGCTCTTCCCAGAAGCAGGGAGGAAGCTGTACAGCCGCCCCAATGCCAGCGCAGAGTGGGGGGCACTGGCATGCCAGGGGCTAGGACCTTGGGACCCCCAGTTGTGAGGCTGATGTAGGTTGTGGCTGGGGATAAATCCCAGGAGTCCTGTGGAGTCTGATCCACCTGTGTGACCTTAGGCCCAGATCTGCTGTGCTCTGTGCCTCAGTTTCCTCCAGCCAGCTCTGCACCAAGCCAAGTTCCCCTCACTGCTCCTTCACCACCTCCGGGGTATGCAGCACCCAGCAACAGCCGAACAACAGTGCTGTGCAGCACCCCCCCACCCTTCCACACCCCAGCCTTGGGTCCCACATATAACCCGCCACCTCACAGTCTGCCAGACAGGTGAGCCTTTGAGAGAGACCCAGCAGGAGCACCAGACAGGGAGCTCAGACTCCTGGGTTCCTTCCATCCTTTTCTCCTTAACCAGGGAGGAGAAGGAAAGGAATTGTCGGAGGCAAAGGAGTTCCTGGCTGGGAATGGGAACCCAGGAGTCCTGGGTTCAAATCACCCACTCCCTCCATCCCTCCCTCTGTGTGACCTTGCGCAGCCATCTTCCTGGATCTCAGTTTACCCCACCCATCCTCAAAATGGGGATGAGGGAACTGCCCTGCTAAGAGAGGCAAACATTGCTCTCATCTTAAAGAGAGGGAAACTGAGGTGCAGCGATGGGAGCAGAGTTGCTCAAACTACACAGTGAGTTTGGGAAAAGAAGCCAGGAGTCCTGACTCCAGCCCTGCCCCTACCTCCACTCTAATCACTAGACCCCACTCCCCGCCCAGAACTGGGGAGAGAACCCAGTAGTCCTGACACCAGCCCCTGACTCTAACCACTAGACCGAACTCCTCCTTGGCCAGGAGTGGCTCTTTCCCACCCCACCTACCTCACCAAGAAAGCAGGAGCTGAGTAAGGATGAAGCTCAGAGCCTGGCACCGAGCTCCACAGCAGCAGTGCCATCTGGAGCAACTGGCAGCATCCTGATGGGGGCAGGAAGCTCTACTCTGTAGCCCTGAGTCAGACCCTTCCCTGCTGGGCTCTTGCTACAGCTGTTTCTGCAGCCCCAAGTCCCTTCCCTTTTCTTGCACAGCAGGAGGAAATGACATCACAAACCTCCGGACTTTATGGTTTGGTTGTATCATCCTGCTGTTGCCGAGGGAGTGAGGTCTAGTGGTCAGAGCAGGAAGGACTGAGCGTCCACGCTCCAAGGCTCTATTCCCAGCTGGGGGGAGTTGAGGGGCTAGTGGTCAGAGCAGGGGTTGGGAGCCAGGACTCCTAAGGTCCATCCCTGGTTCTGCTGCTGATGCACAACTTGACCCCAGACATGCGGTTCCCCTTGGCAGGGCCGACCCCTGTCTGCAATGATCACAGCAGCTGCACGACCTACCTGAGCTGCCCTCCTTGATCTGGAAGCGGCAGATGGCCCCAGCGCCAAACTCCTCCCCGTTGGTCCGCACCGATAGCACCTTGCGCTCCCCACACCCTGCGCCCGTCACCAGGAACGTCTGGGGCAGGAAGGCAAGGTGGGAGTTAATTCACAAGGGAGGGGAGAGAGTTCAATGGTTTTGGATAGGAGCAGGCCAGTGGGTCTGTATGGGGTGCTGGGTCCTGGCTTTTGGGGCAAGTATGTGGGGGCCCTGGGGTCTCTCTATTGTCCCTGATGTTTATGCATCCCTATTTGACCCCTGCCAGGCAGCCCCATGGCTTACGCACCACTGGGCCAGAGTGGGCAAAAAAGTGGTGGTGTAGCCCCTAGCTGTCCACTGCTTCCTTACACCCCCACCCAGCTGCCACCTGCTAGCCCCGCCCATGGTATAGCCCCACCCAGCTGGTACTTGCTAACCCCGCCCACTATATAGCCCCACCCAGCTGCCACCTGCTAGCCCTGCCCATGGTATAGCCCCACCCAGCTGGCACTTGCTAACCCCGCCCACTATATAGCCCCACCCAGCTGCCACCTGCTAGCCCTACCCATGGTATAGCCCCACCCAGCTGGCACTTGCTAACCCC